>QAPG01000926.1:0-12820 GCA_004366825.1 Colletotrichum spinosum
TATTTCAAAAAAGCTATAATACTAAAAAGACTATTTCGAGATATTAAGTTTAAGTTTAAATATATCTAGAGAATTTATTATAATAACTACTAAACAATTAGATTAATAATTTCAAATAGTAAATACCTATTTACTAAATTTCAATATATAGATATTTAATAAATATACCTATATTAAGAATATTTAGATAGTAATTTTAAAACTATCTATATACCTATAGATTTAATATTAATCAATAGACTTAAAAAGAATTTAACTTAAGTAAATTTTAAATAATTTGGAATACTTCTTAATTTTATAAATCTATAAGTAATACTCTTAAGGCTAATGAAAATAAACTAATAGGTTTCCTATAGCTATTTCTAACTATTTAAATAATATGTATAAATAGTTTAGAATCTTAAAATTTAACTATTTAGTAATAAATCTTAGCTATATCTATATAGAAAATTAGAAAGTAGTAGAGCTCCTTAAGTTATTTATAAAGAATAAAGCTTTCTATTTAAACTTATATCTAATTTAAAATAAACTATTTAAATTTAGAACTCTAAGTAAATAGGTAAGAAGTAGTAATTAGAATATAAATATTAACTCAGGGAAATATAGAAAATTAAGTATATCTTCTAAAAGAAAACTAATATTGAAACCTATCTAAAGAATAGAAGAAACTTACTAAAACTAGTTATTAGAATACTAAAACTAAGATTCTAACTTTTAAAACTACTAATAATTATTTAAAAAGTAAAGCTTTAATTAATAGAATATTTAATTAAAATATTGAGAAGCTAGGTAAATAGCTTAGTAATAAGAAGTTAAATAAATAGTAATATTTAAAATAGTTAAGTAAGAATAAGTTATATAATAATTAGAATTCTAATAGTAGAATTAGAAATACTTTTGTTCTTAGAAAGAATTAATTTAAACTTTTTTTATTATTAAGAATAAAATATAATTTAGAATAACGTCTTTATATTACTAAGTGTCTTATTTTCTAATTATAAAAGATCAGATTTAAAACTAAGATTTCAATTTCAAATTAAATTACTTATTATATTATTATTTAAAATCTGAATAATATTAGAATACTTTTTAAATATTTTATAGGTTTTATTAGAAACTAGAACATAGTATCTTCTTAACTTAGATTTATATTAGTAATAATAAATAGAAGGTTAACTTTTACTTCTAATATGAATAATATAAAGATAACTTCTATAGGAAAAAGTGAAATTTAAGTAAAGAATTATATAGAAAATAATTTAAATAAACTAAGTATTACGAATTATCTTTATTTAAATAAAGAAAGATTTATACTTCTTAGTAGTCTTATTTAAATTACTTCTTTTAGATAGAATAAACTTTATAAGAATTCTCCTTATAGTAAACTTCTTATTTAATTTAATTAGTTAATATTTAGTATTTTTAAGTTAATATTCAAAGTTATTTATTTTGAATAAAGATTCCCAATCTTTAATTTAAATAGACGTTTTTACAAATTTTAGAATTATCTTAATATATATCTTAAGACGTTTAAATAGTTTATTAATATTATCTTTATTATCCTCCTCTTTATTGAAAATAAATTTACATTCTTCTTCTTAATCTTTAGCTATAAGATTACTAATTAAGTTATTTCTTTAATTTCTAAAGAATAATTTAAGAGTAGGAACTTTTCTAAAACAATTATAAAGATATTTTAAACTACTAAAAGTAGTAGACTTTTTTAAGATAATAGCTAACTTCTTAATAAAACTACTTAACTTTAGTATATTAAAAGCTTTAAATAATAGAAATAGTAATAAGTATTCTTAAAACTTAGGAAATTTAGTAATATTAAAAAAAAGAATTTTGAGATATAATATTTGAACTTTATATTATTACTTACTTTTTAAACTGTAGAAAGAAATATCAGAACTATTAATATTAATAACTTTTATTTAAATCTTAATAATAGACTAATTATAAATAAAGGTATTAAAGTTAATAAGAATATTAGTAGTAAGGAGAATAAGGGGAAAATAGTAATTATTAATAAAGTTATAAAAAGTGAAAAGGATTAAAAAACACCAAATAAAATAGGCTTTTTAAAAAGAGTGAAAGAAGGTATTTTGAATCTAAGAGTTCTTATTATTAATACTTAAATAAAGATAAAAGATAGTTAATATAATTTTAAAATCTAATTTTCTATTATTGTTTTAAATTAGGATTAAGAAATATCCCCTTATGTTTATTAATAAATTAAATACAGATTAGAATAAGTTTATTTTATAATTAACATATTAGTAATAACTAATCAATATTATTTTATTTATAATTTAATATATAGGATTTATATTAATAAATATATTGTTTATAAATATAAGAAGGCGACTATTTAAAATATTAGTATAGATAAGAAACGAAAATAGTAATAAAAGATAATAAAAGGATTATTATAGTATATTAAAATAAGAGATAATTGTTAAGTTTAGAAAAAGCTAGCTAAATGTTCCTATTAATACCGATAAAGACAGTTAAATATATAATAAATTATCATAGGTTTATTATAATAAATAATTTCTTTTATTTAAATACTTAAAAGATTATTTTAGAATACTATTTATTTTGTTTTATTTATAATAATATATTACTTAGGATTTAAAGATATCTCTAGTAGTTCTACTACTAGGGGGATATATAAGAATAAGTATAATACTAAAACTATTATATAGCTATAATAATTTGTCTAAAGCCTAACCGCTCTATTTATATATATTTAAATGCTTCACTCTAGTTTAAATAGATTATACCTCTTAATAATTTATATTTAGACTGTATATTGTATTATTTATTTATTATCATTAGTTTTAAGAGTAATTTTAGAAAGTATCCTAAATAGGTTGATAAGTTCATACTAGAAGAATTAGAGTTTATACTACTCCTTTATAATACTTAACTTAAAGTTAAATATATAAGACTAATAATATTTTTATAATAAGAAATTAAGAAGAAATATCTATAATTAACTTAAATAGCTAATATATTTGTAATATAAAATAGAAGACTTTTATTATGATAATTAATCCTATTAAACTTCTATTTAGACATCTTAAAGTTTTTTTAATACTAGAAAGACTATTAAGATTATAATTAAAAATAACTTACATATTATAAATATCCCTTATATCGTACCTCTACTACTGCTTTTAATAATACCTCAGCTAAATATACTATAAATATTATATAACAATATAAAGAATATGTAATACAATAAAGGTTTTTATAATATATTTAAGATAAGAATCTATATCTTTTACAATTACTACCTCAAACTTAATATTTTATATTATATATAAATTAACATCTTTTAATTATATTAGAAGATTAGGCTTTTAAGTATAACTTTAAATATTTAAATAATCCTAGCTTTAGTGTACCATTCAAACAGGCAATTCATTATATGAAAAACTACTTGAAAAATGATAAATATTAATAGTTATACCTCTCTAACTAGTAAAATACCATTGTTTAAAACATTATAATTAAAGATCGTAAAAAGAATAAAAAAGGAGCCTTTAAAATCTATATACTTAAGTTTATATATATCTAGAAAGCCTTCTTACTCAATTTCTATATAGATATAGCATTCTACTTCCAATCTATAAATACATATTATAATATACCTAAATATTAATTAGCCTTCTTTAGCCTTATAATAACCTCTTAGAATCTCTACAATTAATTAAAATTAGCTATAAATAGTATTATATCAATTCAAAAATTATAATATGTCTGGATTAATAAAGGTCATAATTCGAAGTAAATTAATAATTAGTTTTCAATTAATAATATGTAGAACCCCTTCTAAGAATACTCCCAAAATCCTATATTACAAAATACTTAATATTCTATTTATAATATCTTATAATACTTACATTTATGTATATTAAATAAGATTTATTCTCTTCTTGTAATTATATATACCTAATTAAATGTAGAGTACTATATGTATAGTAAAGTAAATGACTAATCTATAAAGTATACCCCTAAAGGCAAATATATTTTATTTAATTCGTATAAATTAAATATTAATTCTAAAGTATACTTTATAATATTATATTAAGCTTTTCCCATAAATTATAAGAATATTAATAGTTTAAATAATGATCTTGAAAATTCGTCTTAAAATAATAAATCTAATAATACTATTATATGATATTAAATATATTATAACTTTAAAACTAAGGTTACTACTCTTTCTATATAGTTTTTAATATCATCTTTCAATAAAGACTTTATTACTTTTAATAAAAGTAAAATTATAAGAATCCTCTAAAAGTAAATAATACTTGATATATTTATTTAAGATAATACTGCTAATAGTAAGATTACTAAAAAAGTAGTATTATAATTTCTATATCTATATTTTTACTTAAAGGCTATTACTTAAATACTATCTTTTAAGGCATCTTACTTATTTTAAATATTACTAACTTCCTAATTACTTAATACTCCTAATATATTTAAAATACTTTATTTAAAAGTATTACATATAGGTATTATTTGTTTTCATCTTTAGAAGACCTATTTTAAAGTAGGTTAAGAGAATAATATATTTATAGATTTTAAAATAATATTTGAATTGTTTAAAAGAATTATAGGATAGCTTGAAACTACCTTTTACTTAATAAATATAAAGTTTTACTCTCCGAATAATGATCTGATAATAACAGATTCATTATTAAAGTTAAATTTAAGAATACTATTAAAGTTTATATTCCAGATGTTAGTTGTATCAAGAAATAGAGTTTTTAAAATCATATTAAGATAGAAATCTTTAATATAAGTAATATTATCTAATACTAAGTTTAGCTTTTTCTTTTCTAAACTGTTAAATAAATCCCTTATCAGGTATTTATTGAATTTAATTATAGAGAAGTTAGCTAAAGTATATTAAATAGCATTTATCTCTTTATTTAATCTAAAGGATTTCTTTTTAAAGAAATCTATTGAGTTAGTAATATAAACTATTTTATTACTATTAAATACTATATTTACTAAAAGTAAGTAAACTTTTTAAATAGTTAAGAAGATCTTAGGGGGGATTATAGTTAACGTTTCAAAAAAGAGGGGTTAATATTCATATATATTAAGTTAGAAGGGTAATAGTTATTATTATTATTAGTTTTTCTACTTAAGAGAAGTATTTTGATTTTTAGAATATCTAAAGGCGTTTCTTTAGCTTTATTAGTATATTCTTTTGGAATTTGACCATTCTTTTATTCTCAGCTTTTGATAAAGAATATAGAGTTCTAAACTATTTATTTTATTTATAATATTATTTTAAATAGTAGTCATAATATAAATATATAGAGGTCTAATATATAAGTTTACAATAGTATATATAATACATTTATAGTTCTTAAGAAGATATAAATAGCCTTTAAAGTTATATAGATATTTTAACCTAGATTAAAATATTCTATTTAAGTTTCTAGTTAGAATAATTAGAGTAGATAATATTTTATGATAGTCCTTTTTCAGGTTTATATTAATATAAAATGAGATAGAAAAGATATCTCTATATTTGACCAAACTATTAATTTCTAAATTTAGAATCTGTCTTTTAATAATAGTTTATTTTCAAGTTAGAGTCTAATTAGGTAAAATATACTAACTAAGTATTTAAAGCTATTTCTTGATAGTTAGAACTTTCTAGACTTTAGGAATTTAATATATAACTATTTAAAAGTAAATAGTATATTATTGATCATATTGTATTAAATTAGAGATATTTCAATTAGCCTTTTTTGTAGGTCTCTTATACATTATCCTAACTTATTATGATATCATTAATCTATTTTAAATATATTAATATTTTAAAACTTTTAGAAAAGCTTAAAAGAAGATATTATTATTATTGAGCTTTATGTGTTTAGCCTGCCGTCTAGTAGGTAGCCTAATATAATACTAAGTAAAAAATCTCTATAATAGGAAAATGGCCAGTTATAGACTATAGCCTATATATATCCCTATAAATAAATATAATTAAAAGAACTTACTAGTAAAACTATTAGTTTAAACTTAGCTCTTATTTAGAAGTATATAGGGGCTAATAGGTAATAGCATAATAACTAGATATGTAAACTTACTAATATAAGCCTTGTAATGATTAGTAGTAGCTTTAGAATATTAAACTTATTATATTAATACTTATAATATTAACTTATACTAAATAAATATTAATAATACTACTAGTATTATAGAATATTATAGAAAGCTTAAGATTCTAATAGACTTTCATAAGGATTTCCTAATAGAAACTATAGAGATCTTCCTAGGATTTCCTATAGGATTTCTCTAGGATTTCCTGTTAGATTTCCTAGAGAATTCCTAGTAAAGATACCTTAGAAATCTAAGTAGATTCTTTATAGAAACAGAAGAATTATTAGCTTTTATATTATTATTTTACTAGTATTAAAGTATAATAACTATTATATTTCAAGAATACTGATTATAAATATAAAAGAAAGTAATAGATTACTATAGACTAGCTAATGATATTTTAAAGTATAAGTTAATAGCTATCTATAATACTACTACTACTGATAATAAGAATAATAATAATAATAATAATAATAACAATCATTATTATATTCAACCCCTACAATCTGAATATAAATATTAATTTTATAAAGGTTATTGATAATTATAAGAACTATTACTACCTTTATAAAGATTTAAAAAGGCTAGCTTCATATAAAGGCGACTTTATTACTCTCTCTAGCCTCTTAAAGGTAACTATAACTATATTTAGCCTTAATATATTATTAGAATATAAAGCTATCAGTAGAGCTAAAAAAAATAAAGTCAAAGTAATAAAGAAGAATCTAATACCTAAGGGTGAAGTATTTAAAGATAACTCTGAATACTTTAAATATATCTTAGAGGTAGTCTATTGAATATCTAAAAAGATATATATGTCGAAGTCTACTTACAACTTATAGAAGTTATAATTAGCTAATAAAAAAGAAGGCTGCTAAAGATAGCACTATTACAACAACTTAAGGTTAAATATATTGTAATTTAAAGACCCAAAGTAACTATAGCTATAGCTATTAGTATAGGGTAGGTTGGGGTATAAGTCCTAGCTGCGAGCTAAATATTCTCTATATGAAGCTAAAACTCAATATTATTATTATCAAAAAGTTATATTTAAATAAGTATTAGAAAAGTATTATTAATAGTAGTATTGATTTATATCTAAATTGTATTATAATATTTCATTATTCTTCTATAATTAGATCTCTAGATTATTTAAAACTTAAAATCTGCTATATAGTAATTAAAAATACTTTTAATTCAAAAAATAAAAAGTTTAATATTCTCAGGTATTTATTAAGTAATATTTTCTTACATAAATATTTATTCACGTTAGATAGATTAATGAGTTTCAATATATTAAAATTTAGTTTAATATTTAGATTTAGGTATTTCTAAGTATGTTAATTAGTTATATAGAATTGTAATATAATATATTAATAGTTAAAATTAGAACTGTTAAGTGGTTTTACTACTGTATCAGAACTACTAATAATTCAATATACTTATTTAAGTAATCTATCAAATATTAATATAATAAATTAAGAAAGCCTCTTTTATATTGATTAAATAGAAGTAGTGTAAAAAGTAATTAAATATTCTTATGCTTATAATTATAATAAATAAATAACATAATATATAGTCTATATATAACTTTTTGAAAGATAAGATGTATTCGGACTAGAGTGAAGTATTTAAATATATATGAATAGACTAGTTAGGCTTTATATAAACAAATATAGCTATTTGGTAGACTTAATACTATACTTATTCTTATACATAGTTTTGAATTAAAAAAAAGTAATAATTAAAGTTTTTATGATAATATGATTAAAAGGGAAATCTTACGAGGAAAAAAAGCTTTTTACTTTATATAGAAAACATTTAATACTTAGCTAGAACTCATACTTTAACCCACTTTATACTAATTACTATCACTATAGATACTTTAGGCTTTTAAATTATAATATTTCTAATTTCAAACTCTTCTATCTAATTATACTCTCTTAAACTTTCTTAACTATTACCTAATAACTATGATAAGTAGATTTCAATATGTGTATTCTTTGGATATTCAATAAGCTATTGCTAATATATATTTTAAGTATTTAGAAATACCACTAAAGATCTTAGTTTTAAATGCTAGCTTCTTTTTTTCGATCTTATATTTCTTAATTATACTAATAGTTTTATCTACTAGTAATATTTTAAAGCTAAACTTAACTACAATTACTTAGAAGAAACTAGGGAGAATAGTAAAGTTATCTTTATATAATACTAGCCTATTTAAACTTTTAGAAAGATGACTATAGTTCTTATAGGTATCAACGGTTCCAATAAGATTGATATTTATATTAAGGTTATAGGGGTTAAGTATAGTAATGGTTTTTAGTATTCTTATTGTTATTCGTAGTAGTATTATAATAGACAGCTATTAACTTATATTCTAAAGATAATGGGAAAGCTAGTTTTCTATTACTCTCTTTTATCTCTAAAACTAATATCGTTAAGATTTACCTATAGTATTGTTAGTAGCTAGCTAGTATAAGTTAATATTATTAGTATTACTATAGTAAACTTAATACTTCGAAGCTACTACTAGTATATTTAGCTATAACTTACTCAGAGTATCAAATAGCTTATATTAAATTCTAAATTAAAATTAAGTTTGAATTAAGTATTATACTACGAGATATTTTTTACTATATTTACATATAGAGATATATGTAAACAATAATATTTCACTAGGTTTTCTTTCTATTATAGAAATTCTATATTAGGCGTTATATAAGACTACTTATTAGGTAGGGGGCTGGATATATAATATACGATAATAATACTAGAAAAGATATTATAATAGTAATATTTAAGAAAAGCTAGAACAACAAGAATACTAATATAAGAATAATATCTAATTATCAAACTAGCTTTTCTAATATTATATACTATAATACTTATCTTATAGTAAACGAAAAACGTACTAGTTAAAACCATCAATGTTCATTGGAATAGTTTTATTATAATACTAAATAAATATATCAAAGATTTATATATTAAAAATAGGAACCTATGCTAAGAAAAGGAATTCTATATTTTGAATATTTCAATATCTAGAAATATAGATAAGGAAGGATCTCTATTATTAGATTTATTAATAAAGTTAAAAATACTAGTAATATACTATATAGAAAATCATAACTAGTGGTTAAGAATTTTAATAATTAGAAACGAACTAATATTTTTATTTAGTCATTCATGATGTAATAGATAAATTATTATTCTATATGATTACTATTAGTAATACTATAATCTGATATCTTTATTCAAATCTACCTCTATAATATTACTTAAGTATATATATAAGTAGAAATATAACTAAATTACTTTTTACTAGCAGAAATAGTAGTTAGTTTATAATGGTTGTATTTAGAATATACTATTATTATTATTAATCAGCTTTTATATAATTTTATAAAGTTGAGGATTTTTCTAGTATGTTATATACTCTAATTATTATAAAGAAGAATAGAGAGTAGATATTTTATCATATAACTAATGCTTCATAATTCCCAAGTTAAATAACTTATATTTTGGTATCATAAATATATAGTATCAGGAAAAGATTTAGTAACTAAGTGATAGATCTATATAGAGAGTTTTAATATCGGCATAAAGTTATTAATATATGTAAGTCTGACTTTTTAAACTAGGATCCCAGTCATTATAACCTAGATATCCTTCTTATAGATAATTAAGTATGGTTTAATTGAAGGTTACTGGTATGTTCTAATATATTCCCCTCCTATGAATTATATCCTTATGGGTTTATAGCTTAAATAGAGTTATTTTTAAATCTCTCTCCTATAGTATATATTTTAATTCTCCTATTAGCTTTCTCGTGTTTCTTATATTTCTTTAGACCTTTAATAACCTTATTAAACCTCTACTTCTCTAGTCAGAAGAGTAGTACTATTTATAGAGTTTCTTGATGCTTCTTATACATTACTGGCCTCTTACTATTAAAATCTCTTATATACTGCTAGCGTCTTATTACTGAAATTCCTTAACTATTACTCTTACCCTATTGCTTCTCTAATGATTTCCTTCTTGTTTTGACTTATGCTATAGCCTCTTATTGCTAAAACTTCTTATATATTACTAGCTTCTTATATACTACTAGCTTCTTTTTACTATTACTATTACTATTATCATATTGATACTACTATTACTGTCTATACTATTATTATAACTATATTGCTATTCTTTTAATAATCTCTTCTTACTTAAAGCTATATTTATAACTTCTTATTACTAAAACTTTCAATTACCAAACCCCTCTTATTAATCTAACTTCTTATATATTACTATTATTACTTCTATTAATATAACCTTTTATTAGTATAACATCTTATAATTAAAACTTCTTATATCTTATTAAAATACTACTAATTTCTTATTGCTAAACCTATATATTGTTACCATTACTATTTTACTACTCTTCTAACAATCTCTTCTTAAAACTCAAGTTTATACTATATACTACTATTCTTATTATTATTATACTATAATCTTTTAATACCCTTCTAATAAACCTCTATTAAAATATATACGTTTCTATATAGAAATTCTAAAATCTATAGTTTCTCTATAGTTCTATTAGTAGTATTGATTATTATATAGCTATTTTAACTATTATATTATAGATAATATAATATTCATCTATAGTATTATAATCTTGAAATTTCTTAGTAGTTATTATCTCCCACCTTAGAAATTATATTCTTATAATTTTAAAACTCTTATAGTACTACTTAGTACCTCTCTATCAGATTCTAGCTATACTATCTCTTATATTCCCATAGCTTTGAAGGTCTTATGACTTTAAGGCTTTTATAGGCTTAACTCTCCTCATTTCAAAGCTTTCCTATCTTCAAAACCCTCCTAACCTCAAAGCTTTTAAAGCTAACTATAAGGCATTAGTAATAATAACCCTCTAGTACTCTTCATTTAGTTAGAACCCAGAAGTTCCCTATAAAATCTATTTCTAACTTCTTAATATTAGTATCTAATTAATATTAGCCTTTTAGATATATTAGAATTAGAATTATATTTTAATTATCTTAAGGCTTTTACATATATATTACGTATTATAAGGGTAAATCTATATAATAATCCTTCTATTCTCATTAGTCTAAATAAGTGGGTCGACTACTAAGTCACCTACTATTATAGCTTTCATTATTTTAATACTGTATCTAATCTAATAGAAATCTTTAAATTAGTTTTCTAGGACTTTCTTAAGTTAAGAATTCGTAGCTTTTATTAAGTAAATACTAGGGTTTCATTTATTATAACTTCTAGCTTTATTAGTAATATAAGAATACTACCATTAATTACAAAATCAAAATAAATAGTATTTATTAGTAGATGTAAACCTTCCTAGAATATGAGTAGGAGAATATTTAATAATTTCAATAGAGTTTTAGTTTTATATATTAGTTCAATAGATCTATTTTACTACCATTGAAATAAAATAATCTCTTTATAACTTAATAATTACTTTAAATTCTTAAATTCTTCTAAGTAGTTTATTTATTATAAGCTTACTATTATTATTACTTAAATGCTTCTTTAATAATGTTAAAGTTTTCTGGAGGTATTATTATAGTAATTAACTTTTGTTTTATAAGTATTTATAGATAATCTACTATAATATTAATATAGTAAATTATTATGAATACTTTATATAACTAATTATATGATTATATAATAGAAATTAAAAGTAAAAATAAGAGTATAAAGTAGTTATTAACGTATTAAATATAATTTATTTAATATTATATATAAGGAATAAACTCTTATTATATATAGTTATATAATATAACCTTAATAGTACTACTATATATTTTTATAGTTATAAATTCTATGTTTATTATTAAAGCTTAAGCTATTATACTTCTATTTCTTAGACTTCGTAGTTTTTTCGTAGAAACTTCTAGAATAGTATTTCTCTAGGAAATCCCCAGGATATCTTATAGAATACTTTAGAATCTATTATACGTAATTAGGGGGCAAAATCTAATATATATTATTTGTAACTAGATATAGCTAAGCGTGTTACATAAGGCTCTATTTCAAGCAGTTCAAATAAGGTAAAACCTATAGAAATAGTACTAATACCTAAGGTTTATCTAATATAAACTCTCTTTTTCAAGCGTATTATTCCTAATATATCTCTTTAGCTTTAAGGGTTTTATTTATAAGCTAGCCTTTTAAATAATATTAATTAAGCTTTCTATTGATATCTTATAAGAAGTACTTTTTATTATCTTATTATTCTTATTAAAAGTTTATTCTTATAATAAGAAGAATAATACTATTTATAAGTTATTTAGATATTTCTTATTATATAGAAAGTATTTTAAATACTTCTTAAGTTTTTAGTACTATTCTTAACTACTAGAAATCTTTTTTAAAGTTTTTCTTCTTATTATAATTTTGAATAGTTTAATTAATCTATTATATTAATCTAAATAATAAAGATACTAAATTAGTAATTCTAAAAGAACTTAATAAAACTATTAGTTATAATGTTTCCTAAAAGTATATATTTAATCTTAAAATATTATTATTAAGCTTCTTATTATAACTAATAGTTATAGATATCTATATATTATAATTTTATATATAGTTATATTATTTTAATAGTTATAAAGTATATTATTTACTAGTTATTATA
>QAPG01000927.1:0-12869 GCA_004366825.1 Colletotrichum spinosum
TTATTATAATTAAATCTATTAGTATATTAAACTAAGTTATAATAAAATAATTCTAAATACTATAATTAATAAGTAGCTTATAGATATTCAAAAGAAAATCGTCTAGTTATCTTATAAAATATTATATTAAGTTAATAATATTAGAAATTAAGTATTAATTAGATCATATTTTAATATTTATATCCTATTATAATACTAGTTACTAGATATTTTAAAATATTATAGTAATATAATTCTAAGAGTTTTAAAAGCTATCTAGTTATATTAGAAATATCTATATCTATATGGATATTATCTATATATTCATTATATTTAATTATTATACTAAAAGTATCTATTAATAAGAGTAGGCTGAGTCTTATTATACTTATATAGAGATTATAAGTTAGTCTATATTAATACTAGAGAAGTCTTATATTAATAGTATAAAGTCTCATCTTAGAAGTAAGTAAAGCTTAGTCTAAGGGATATTCAAATTATAAATATTAAAGTTGTAATAAATATTTAAATAGAATACTTATAGTTAGTAGTAATTAAATATTTTGAGATATTTAAATTATGTATCAATCGTTATAAGGGTGTAAGGGTGTAAGGTTATTATAGAAAGAGTTATTAGTTATTTATTATTAAAAAGATTGATATAAGGTAGGTATACTAGTTATTATTATAAGGGGTTTAGCTTTAGATTAACTAGGGGCTAGTTATAGTAGTTAGTAAGAGGGTAGGAAAGCTAAAGTTATACTTTAGGGGGTAATATATCTACTAATAGTTATAGTAGAGAGCGAGCTATCGGCTATTCCTATTAAACCTATTATTAAAATATTAAGGATTTATATTTAAAATAAATTCTTAAGTATAATAATATTATATATTGAACTTTCTCCTTTTTTATTAAGAAGAAAGATAGTAAGATAAAGCTTATTAATTTAACTATTAATATTGATAATATTATATTTTAAACTATAGAATTATTATTAAGAGTTAATAAGTTTTAAGAAGATTTTATTATATATTAAGTTTTATTTCTTTTTAAAACTTTCTTAAGATATAATTATCTTCTTTTCAATTTCAAAAGTAAGAGTTTAACTATTTTTATAATTCTATTAAGTCTATTTAAATACTTTATTTTATTTATAAGAATATGAGAATAAGTATAGTACTAAGGCTACTATACGGTTATACTGGTTTATATAAGACCTAACTATTCTATTTATATATATTTAAGCGTTTTATTCTAGTTTGAATAGATTATACCTTTTAATAACTTATATTAAGACTATATGTTATATTATTTGTTTATTATAGTTATAAGTTTAGTAATATCTGATTTAGTTCTGAGTTATTCTGAATTAATTAATATAAAGAAAATCGTTTTTAATATATCTTATTAGTTCTTTAATAGTTTATTTGAAAATAGTATATTTAATTATTAGTAGTTTTAATATAATAATAAAACTATCTAATAGCTCTAGTTATAACTATTAGTATATTATATTATAATTCTATATAACTAGCTAAGATATCTAGAAGTATATTAATCTAAGTATTAAACTAGATTTTAATACTTTGAAATTAATTAATCTACTTAACTTTAATAAATAACTCGTCTGAAAAATACTACTTGATAAATAGCTATAAGTATTAAACTTTTTATTCTTAATATTAAAAGTATTTTTTAATTATTATATAGTTAATCTTGAGTTTTAAGTAGTTTCGAAATCTAACTATAAAGAGATAAAGGAATATTATAATATAATTTAAATATACATCAATACTACTATTAATAATAGCTTTCTAATATTTATTTAAATAGAACTTTTTAATAATAATAACATCTCTTTTTAAGTATTTCTCAAAGTTCTAAAATATTAATATATTTAGAATAATTTAATTATATAAGAATACGTTTAAATAGAATATAAGAAAATCCTGAGGAAGGTAATTTAAATATCTCTAGTTTAATATAATATAATAAATAATATACTATTTATTTTCAAGTTATTATATATTAGATGCTTAAAGTCTAAGGAATATTTATAGTTAAAAAATAATTTTAAATATTTAGTTAATATATTTCGCCTAGTTAAGTTATAACTTAGTATTAGAATATCATTAAAAGAGAAATTTGAAATTTAGGAATTAATAATCTAGCTAAATATAAAGAGACGTTGTTTATCTTATTTTATATTAATAAAACTTTAATAAAAAACTATAGTAAAATATTATTTATATTAATTATTCTTATAAAAAAGTAAGATAGTATATCTTAATTTTAATTGAAATATATATATAATTTTAGAAGTTATTTATATTTTCTAGAGAATTATAAGTATATTAAGTTTATTATCATAGGTTTATATATTAGACTTTGTAATATTTAAATAATAATTACTATTGGAGATAGTATTATAAATAAAGTGAATAATTTAGAATTATATATTTTGTATTAGAACTTAGTTAAAAAAAGATAGCTCAATTCTAAAAGATAAATTAATAAAGTTGGAAAGATATTTTTAAATATTCTAAAAGTTAATATAATTCTTTTAAATAGTAAGTCTAGTAGCAGTAATTATTACTTTTCCAATTTAATATATATAAGTATTAACTTCTTTCTTCTTAAAGTGTTAATTATAATCCTTCTTAAGATTTTCTTAACTATTTAAGGACTTTATTCATCTTTAGTAAGTATAGTGTTTAATAGCTATAGAGTAGTTTATATTACTAATTTAATAGATGTTTCTAAGAAGGGATTCTTTAAATCAAGTAGAAGAATAGATATTATTTAATATAATTTAACTAATGTCTTTATAATTAGATAGAATAAGTAGGTAATTAGGAATATTTTTAATAGTTTAAAAAGAAAGAATATACTAGACTTAATATTGAATAATATTTCCTATATTGAAAACTTCTGTATTAATATTATTTTAAAGGTTTTACTTCTTAATAAGACTAAAATGTAATGTATAAGTTTTAATTATATTCTTAGATTTAACTTAATTAATTAATTTATTATTATAAGATAGCTATTTAGAAAGTATAACGTTATATTTTTTAAATGAAAGTTAGTTTTAAACTATCTTATAGTTTATTTAAATAGTTTAAATATCATTTTAGAATATTAAAGTATATTATTTTCTTAATTCAAGTTTAAGATAGTTCTCCTAGATATAAAGTCTAATAATACCTATATATAGTATTTTGAAATAGGATATTTTAAATAGAATACTTTTAAGTATTTAGTTTTCAACACTTAGGGGGTAAAAACTATAACACTAAAGTAATTAGATTATATTTATTATATAGAAGTTTATTCTCAATTAGTAATTTCTAGACGAACTTTAGAGTTATAATTAGTTCGCTTATTTTACTATATTACTTAAGATCTATTTGATTTTTTTAAGGTTTATATAAGTAACTCCTAGGTACTTATTATTAAAAATGAACTTTGAGGTTTATTCTTTATATTTATACTTTTTAATTAAATTCATAATTTAGTTTTATAAGTAATAATAATACTTAAAAGATAGGTTGAAAAGTAAAGAGTCTTTTTAATTTATAAGATTTAATGAGATATTAAAAAGTAGTAATAGTAATTAATAGAGAAATTAATTATTAAGAATAAGTAATAGAATAAAGGATTAATCTTAAGTTATTTCTTTCTTTAATTAAAAGGTTAGTTAGAATAAATAGGTATATTAGAAAAGAACTAATTACCTAAGGAATAAAGATATAAAAAACTATTAGACTACTATTTAAACTATAAGTAGAATTAATTTAAATAGTAGTTATACTATGTAATATATTTCTAAATATTTGAAATAATTAGTAATTACTATATAAAGTTAAAGAAGCTTAGTATAAATAGTATTCTTATTAATAAGTATTAGAATATACTTCAATTTTTAATTAAGATTTATAATTTTACTAGGGATAGATTTATACTTATATATATTAAATATACTTATTTGAGAAATATTATAAATAAGATATTTTAAAAAAGTTCTTTAAGGTTAAATTGAAAGGATATATCAGATACTTAGTAGGTTATATTCTAAATATTTATAATTTCTATAAGGTTTAGATCTCTATTTTTTAAAAGATTATTATTATTTTAAATATTAAATTCAATAAGATAAGATTTTACTTGAGATAAACCTTATATGAAATAGTTATAAAAGAGGTTATAAAATTACCAATAAAGTTAAGTATTAAAAAATAAAATATTTTATCCTTAAGATATTGAGAGATTTTAAAATAGTAACAATACTTAATAAAAAGCTTTTTTTATTAGTTATCTTTATGAGTACTAGAGGTAGCTTAAGATATTAAGCTGAGTTTAGAGTTAGTTTTAAAATCTAATAAGAGAAATTTAATAAATCTAAACTAATAGGATTAGTCTAGGTTTCCAATTAATTTTGATTAGCTGAAGTAACTTTAAGTAAAAATTGGAATTTAGGAAGTATACTAATAGCTAGAGAACTAGATAGTATATTTAAAGTAAGGGATCTAGCTAGCTAAGAGGGGATACCTGTTTTAACTAAGTAAAGAGGTAATCACCTAAAGACTTCTATTTAGTAGAGAATTAGATAGGATATTTAAAGTAAAGGATCTGGCTAGCTAAGAGGGGATATTTATTTTAACTAAATAAAAAGGTAATTATTTTGAGATTTCTATCTAGTTAATTTAAGAAATATTAAAGTATAGCTCTAGACTTTAACTAATTAGGTTGGATTTAACTATTTAGAAACCTAGCTAACTATATAGGAGTACGTAATAATAGTAATATAAGCTAGAGATTAAAATTAATAACTATATAATACTTTTAAAAGAATATAATAGTAGTATTTTATATTTTATAAAGTATGAATAGGATAGTTTTACTAATACTTATTTATGTAATTAGTAATAGGGGCTAGATGAAAATAGTCTTGATTTTTTAACTATAGTCCTTATTATTTAAAATATAATATTAAAAAGCAGGATCTTTCTATTAAGATTTAAATATATTTCAATTGACTAGTTATATTACTAAACATTTAGAAAGATATTACTAAGTTTCTAAAATTATTATGAAAGCTTTTTATTCAAATACTAAAAACTAAGATTATAAAACTAAAAGACAAAAGTATTTAATATGAAGTAAATTACTAGGATATTAAGACTACATTTTGTTTCTTAAATAGGTTTTTATTTATAAAATAGATATAAATAGCCTTTAAGAATAATATAAAGTAAGGACTTATATATATAGAAATATATAACTAATTTAATATATTATAAATTATATATAGTAATACTAATTATTTAACCTTTTTAAATAATTATAATAATTATAATTTAATTTAATTTCAAAGTTTTATAATTTAAGATTATTAATATATTTCTACATACTATGAGGGATTTTAATAGATCTCTAATAATAATTAAACTATCAGGTAGATTTAAAATAATAAAATATTATATAGAATTTAAATAAGTTTTTTAAAGGTTTTAAAATATATTTCTTTTTTAGTATAAAGCTTTTTATATTATATTAAAACTATTAAGTTTCTAGTTATATTTTTAGAAGAAGTTTATTATTTAAAAATAAGAGTTTAAATATTTATATTTTATTTTATATAGATAATATTCTTCTTTTATATCATAAAGCAGGTGAAAAGATATTTTTAGAATTATTAAAAATATACAATATACTTATAAATTTAAACACTAATATCTTATTAAATATTTCCTAAGAATTTAAATTATAAGAAATTATAAGTATTAAACAATTTACTTAAGTTATCATATATATAACAAAGATTACAGAATACTTTTATTTTATATAAAGACTAATTCTAATAATACTACTTCTAGTAGTATTCTTTACTATGAACTCTAATTAAACTATATTAAAAGAAATTTATACTTATTAGATAAAAGTTAATTTAATTCTTTATACTTTAATTATAATATAACTAGATATTTTATTTATATACTTCTAACTCATAAGATATTTTATAAATCCTTTTTAAATATATTAAAATATAGTTAATTATATAATTTAATATTTCTATAAAGTAAAGTTCTTAGCATTATAATTTAGAAATTTAGGAGGTATTAATAAGATATTTTAAATACTCCTAATTACTAGAAATACTTCTTTTATTAATTATAAAGAAATTTAAAGATTAAATTATAATTATATTATATTTTTATTTACAAGATTTATCTAATAGAAAGCTATTTAATAAAGTATTATTATAATATTAATAATTAAAATAAAGCTTCTTAGCTTTAAATATATTTTAAAAGAAGCTATAATATTAAACAAACTATTTTAAAATATTAAATTTAATCTTAGAAATATTTAGAGAATCTATTATAATAATTATGAAATTATTAGATTGATTATTTTAAATAGTAAGTACTTATTAATTAAGTTTTAATATATAGATATTTAATAAATATAACTATACTAAGAATATTTAAAAAAGACTTTTAAAGTAATTTATATACCTATAGATATAATATTAATAGATAGACTTATAGAAAGCTTAATTTAAGTAAAATGTAAATAATTTAAAATATATTTTAACTTAATAGAGTTATAAAGAATACTTCTAAGACTAATTAAAATAGATTAATAAGGTTTTTATAATTATTCCTAATTGTTTAAATAATATATATAAGTAATTTAGACTTTTAAAGTTTAACTATTTAGTAAAGGATTTTATTTATATTTCTATAGAAAGTTAGAAAGAAGTAGACTTCTTCAAGTTATTTATAAAGAATAAAGCTTTCTATTTAAATTTATATCTAATTTGAAATAAATGTTTTAAATTTTTAATTTTTAGTAGGTAAGTAAAGAGTAGTAGTTAATATATAAAACTTAACTTAAAAGAATATAGAAAATTAATTATATCTTCTAAAAGAAGAAGTAAGTATTAAAGTTTATCTAAAAGATAGGAGGAATCTACTAAAATGTATTATTAAAATATAAAAAATAAACTTCTAACTTCTAAAACTACTAGGAATTATTTAAAATCTAAGATTTGAACTTCTAAATCTTCTCATAATTAGTTAAAATATAGAATTTAAATAATAAGTAACTTAATTAAAATTACTAAAAGCTTAGGAGTATAATTAGTAATAAGTAGTTAGATAGGTAGTAAAATCTAAAATAGTTAAATAATAATATATTATATAATAACTAGAATTCTAATAGTAAAATTGGAAATCTTTCTATTCTTAAGGAAAACTAATTTAAACTTTTTCTATTATTAAGAATAAAATATAACTTAGAATAACTTCTTTATATTACTAGTTTTCTTATATCCTAATTATAAAAAGTTAGATTTAGAATTAAGACTTTAATTTTAAGTTGAATTACTTATTGTATTATTATATAATATTTAAATAATATTAAAATACTTTTTAAATACTTTATAGGTTTTATTAGAAATTAGAATATAAAATCTTTTTAATTTAAACTTATATTAATAATAGTAAATTGAAAGTAAATCTTTACTTCTAATATTAATAATATAAAAATAATTTCTATAAGAAAGAGTAAAACTTAAGTAATAAGTAGTATAGAGAATAATTTAAACAAGCTGAATATTACTAATTATCTTTATCTAAAGAAGATAATTTTCACACTTTTTAGTAGTTTTATTTAGATTACTTTTTTAGATAGAATACATTATATAAGAAAGCTTTTAGAAAGAATAGACTTCTTATTTAATTTAACTAAGTAATATTTAATATTTTTAAGACCCGCTTGACGTAGTGGTTTAACGTCTAGCTGGCTTTTACCATTTTACGGCAAGAGTAGTAGGTTCGAATCCTGCGGCGGGCAAGCGCGACTAGTAGTTATAGACCTTCCGGTTACATAAACCAAGCGTAATAACCGCCACTAGCTATTAGCACTTGCCGTCAGCTATTATAGCTAGCGACTATTAACAGCTAGCGACAGGTACTACTAGCTAGCTAGTATCAGTATCACATAACAACTTATTATAATCCTTAATAGAGTAACTACAACGGATAGGCCTATACCTTCCCTATTTTATCACTTATCGTATTAACTAACTGCGTTTGCTACCTGAGGGTTCTTCTATTTAAATGGTTCCTTAGTACTAGTAGTATCTAGAGGGTAAATGAAGTAAGAGCTGACTACTAGGTATAGCTTCCTTTAAAGGGTTCCTGAGAAGCATGTGACTTTAAATAGATCAAAGACCTTTAATACAACCACTATTAATATCTTTAAGTTAATACTCAAGGTTATTTATCTTAAATAAAATCTCTTAATTTCTAATTTAAATAAACTTCTTTATAGATCTTAATATAATTTTAGTATACTTCTTAAGAAGTTTAATTAGTTAATTAATATTATCTCTTTAATCTTCTTCTTTATTTATAATAGAATTAAAATCTTCTTTTTAATTTTTAATTATGGGATTACTAATTAGATTATCTTTCTTATCTTTAGAAAGTAATTTAAAAATAAGGATTTTTTAAAAGTAATTATAAAGATATTTAAAACTATTAAGAACAGTAGATTTCTTTACAATAATAACTTACTTTTTAATAAATCTATTCAATTTTAATATCTTAAAAGTTTTAAATAGGAGAGAAAGTAGTAAGTATTTTTAAAAACTAGGAAATTTAATTAAATAGAAATAAATAAAAGCTTTAAGTTATAATACTTGAGTTTTATATTATTACTTACTATTTAAATTAGAAGAAAATAGATAAGAATTATTGATATTAATAACTTATATTTAAGTCTTAATAATAGACTAGTTATAAATAGAAATACTAACCTTAATAAGAATATTAATAGTAAAAAGGAAAAGAGTAAAATAGTAATTATTAATAAGGTTATAAGAAATAAAAAGACTTAGGAAATACTAAATAAAATAAGCTTCTTAAAAAGAATAAAAGAAGGTCTTTTAAATCTAAGAATTATTATTTTTAATACTTAAATATAGATAAGAAATAGTTAATAAATGTTTAAAGTCTGATTTTCTACTATTTTTTAAGTTAGAATTAAGAAGTATCCCCTCAGGTTTAGTAATAGATTAAGTGAAAATTAATATAGATTTATTTAATAAAGAGTTTAGATTAAGATATACTAATAGATTATCTATAATATTATATAAAGCTTTAGCTTTAGTAGCTTTTTTTTATTTTTGTAAGTTTATCTTAAAGTAAAAGTATTAGTAATAATTTATAAAAACTATTTTATTTAAAATTTAATATATAGAATCTATATTAATGAATATATTACTTATAGGTATAAGAAGGTAACTATTAAACATATTAATATAAATAAGAAGAAAGAAAGTAATAATAAATAAATAATAAGAGAATTATTTCAATATATTAAGATAAGAGATGATTATTAATTTTGGAAAGAACTAGCTGAGGGTTCCTACTAATACTTATAGAGATAGTTAAATATATAATAAAATATAGTAGGTTTATTATAATAGATAATTTCTTTTATTTAAGTACTTAAAAGATTGTTTTAGAATACTATTTACCTTATTTTATTTATAATAATATATTATTTAGAATTTAAAGGTATCTCGAGTAATTCTATTACTAGAGGGAGATATAAGAATAGGTATAGTACTAAAGCTACTATATAGCTATATTGGTTTATATAAAACCTAACTATTCTATTTATATATATTTAAGCGTTCTATTCTATTTTGAATAGATTATACTTTTTAATAACTTATATTGAGACTATATATTATATTATTTATTTATTATATATATATTATATAATATAGTAGCCTGAGGCTACTATAGGACAAAAGCCTTCTTATAGCTACTAATAGTTAGCCTACTAAGTTAAAGTCTTATAACCTATAGAAACCTACTTTTTACTATTATACTCTTTCTCGCTAGGCCTTTAGCCATAAACCCTTATAATAATATATAGTATATATTACTCTCTAGATAAACTAATAATTATAAAGTAAAATGTATAGTTAAATTTATTCATAAAGTAAAAAACTTAAATATTATTCTAAATATAAAGTAAAAATAAAAAGAATTATTATTAAAAGACTAACTAATAGCTTACTTTTTACTATAACTACTAGTAGATATTGAAATACATACTAGCTACTAAGGCTAGAATAGTTGAAATAAAGAAATAAAATAACTTCTTCTAAACTGAATCCTATAGTAATGGATAATAGAACAAAGAATCTAGAAAGATATATTAAATAAATAACGCTATATCTACAGATCTATAGAATAAAAAGTATATTAACGCCAGAAGTAGTATTCTAAACTCTAACAAGTGGGATAGTATATAAATTATATATCTTTTAGTACTACTTATAAGATGAATACTATAAATATCAACTTATAATTTATATACATATACTATTTAGATAAAAAAGAAACTTCGAATTTAAGCTTATTATAATCTTCTTTTTAAACTTATTATAATCTTTATATAATGAATTGAATCAATAGAAAATCTATTTATATAATTATAATTACTTTTAATCTAACTGTTTAAATTACTCTCTATTCTTAATTTTACTTTTATCAACTAATTTTATCTACTAATTATTAACCTATCAATAACTATCTTAGATTAATCTTTAAATGAATTCTAATTAGCTTCTCTATACTAAAATCTATAAAAGATGTATAGATTACTAATCTAATATAAATTTCTAACTTAATCTAAACTTCATAATTAACTTACTAGCTTATAAATTACTTCGTTTTATAATTAGAGAAGCTTGTACAATTATATAAGTTTAAATAATCAATATAAAGCAATATATTAAGTTAAGAATATAGAAAATTAGATTTATTCTAATATCTAAATAACTTCTATTTCTATTATTCTAATAGAAGTAATAAGACGCACTATAATATCCCTATATAAATAAGTCGTATAAATATTACTATATAAATATATACTTTTTTACCTTTAGAAACTTAGTAATCCTAATGTAAATAAGGGAAATATATCAAGGTTTATTCTTTTATAAGGTATTAGAAGTAGTTGAAACTATATATATTATAGTAATAATATCTTATATACTATAGCTATAGTAATCTATACACTATAAATTTATTATAATATATATTACTATTAGTTGCGCTATACTATAAGACATATAGTAACCGTACGTATTACTATATATATAGTAGTATACACTCTATACCCTACTAATAATAAATACTAAGTACTTAGTACTAGCTATAGCTAAATATATAGTAATTAGTAAGTAATTACTATACTATAGATCTAGTATCTTATATACCATTTTATATTATATAATATAATAATAATAAGAATAAATAACTAGAATACTAATTTATATTTATATAGTAAAGTTATATATAATACATATTATCGTCTAGATTAACTAATACTAATTAATAGTTAACTTATCTATTACTATTATATTATAGATTAATAAGGATTATTATCATAGAAAACGTAACTGTAAAAAACTATACCTAAAGTCTATATAAAATAAAAGATTATAAAACTGACTATTTAGATATTTCAAACTTTTCCTATTTTAATACTCTAATTAAAATTTTTAAAAAAACATATTGATACTTTAGAAGATTCTTATAAGGCTTAAGTAGATATATTATATTAAAAGTTTTTATTCTAATTAAATTAAAATATATTTTTAATAGTATTTGTAAGAAGTTTTCTAAATTAATACTTTTAATTATTACTTGTTAAAACATATTTAATAAATATAATAAATCTTATTAAGTTTTACTAGATCTTTATAATACTAAAGACTTACAATATTTCTAACCTTAACCCTTAAGACTTATATTACTTCTTAAGATATATTTTTTACCCTTTTTTATATATAGATAAATACATCTAACAATTCTCTTATAATATCCTAACTTCTATAATAATATCTAAATTACTAATTTTTAGGGAAATACTTATTCTAAATATCTTTTCAATAATTATAATTATACTAAATAGTATTCCTATACTCATAAAACTCTATCAATATCTGAATCTAATATTATTTAAATACATCTAAAATATTAATTATAAGAATCCTATTAATAAAAATACTTTTACTATCTTAATATATTTAGTATACTAAATAGTATTTTATAATTACTTAAAATTATATAGGTATAAACTCTTTTAGATATTTAAAAGTAATTTTAAAAACCAGCTTGTTATAATATAATAACTTATAAATACTTAAGTTACTTATTAACTTTAAAACTACATTTTCTCCTATAACATTAAGATTAATATAAATAAAAAAAGGATTTTTAATATTTTATACTAGGTTACTTAATAGGACCTATTTATCTTTTAGATATTTAAAGAGATTACTAAGGCTAATAAATACTATACTACTCTTAAAGTAAATATTAAAACGTTCCCTGAATAGCTTAAAGATTTTATAAACAATAATTAGGAGATTATAATATCTATCTATAAAACTATATATACAATTTAAAAAATTAAACTTATTTTAAATCCCTTATAAATAATAGAAAAAGGATAATAATAATATAACTAGTTAACTTATATACTTCTAATATTAATATTATACTTCTAATTCCTCTTATTAGTCTTATTAATATATAGCTTTTCTGATATAAAACCTCTTTATATATAGAATATAAGCTATAAATATAATAATTTATAACTCTTAAAATAATTTAAATACTCCTTATATACTCCCTCTACTACCTTTTTTAATAATACTTTAATTAAATATACTATAAATCTTATAAAGCTTTATATTCAAATAATAGAATATAGTAGAAATATATATAATATTCTTAATATAGAAATCTATATTTCTTATAATTACTACTTTAAGTTTAATAATTTATAC
>QAPG01000928.1:0-12821 GCA_004366825.1 Colletotrichum spinosum
TAGAAGTTTTAAAAAGTATCTAGTTATATTAGAAATATTTATATTTATATAAGTATTATTGATATATTAATTATATTTAATATATTAAGATTATATATGAATAAGAGCAAGCTAAGCATTATTATATTTATATAGAAGTTATAAGTTAACTTATATTAATGATAGAAAACGTTTATATTAATAATATAAAATCTTATCTTAGGAATAAGTAGTGTTTAGTCTATAATAAGGATATTAAGGTTATAAATATTAAGGTAATGAATATTTAAATAGAGTATAATTAATAGTAATTAATTTCTTAAGATATTTAAATTAATATATAACTATAAAGATATAAAGGTATAAAGGCGTAAGGTTATTATAGAAGGAGTTATTAATTATTTATTATTAAAAGAGTTGATATAGGGTAAGTATACTAGCTATAGCTATAAGGAGTTTAGCTTCAGATTAATTAGAAGCTATTTATAGTAATTAGTAGGGGGTAGGAGGATTAAAGTTATACTTTAGGAAGTAATATATCTACTAATAGTAGTAATAGAAAGCAAGCTATTAGCCTCTCTTTTAGTATTATTATATATATTTAAATTTTTATAAGATTTAAATATTTATATCTTTTACTATTCTTTTTAATTCTATTTAATATTTAATAATTTTTAATTTTATAGTATTTTAAATACTTATATTTTGAAAGTTTAAGATTAGTAGATGTTTAGTGAGGATTTCGTTATTAAGTGTTTTTAATATCCCCTTACTATAGCTTCTTTCTTAATATAACTTTTTATACTACTATTTTTTATTACTATAGCTTCTTGTTAATATAACTTCTTATATACTACTACTATTACTATACTACTAGTCTTCTTACTACTATAGCTTCTTATTACTATAACTTCTTCTATATTACTAGCCTTCTATTTACTAAAACTTCTTATTATTACTAGTTTCTTATTAATAATAATAATGTTATACTATTATTAATATTACTACTATAATTATACTAGTATTAATACTCTTATTATACCTATACTACTATTCTTCTAGTAATCTCTTTATAAAGCTTAAAGCTATATTATATACTATAGCTATTACCACTACTTTTCTAGTAATCTTTATACTAAAAATTATAAAGTGTATAGTTTTCTCTATACTATATTAGTTATATTAGCTGTTATATAGTGACTTCAGCTATTATACTATAGATATTTATCTATAGTATTTAGCCTTATAGCTTTCTAGTGGCTATTATCTCTTTTTCTTTAGAAGCTATACGTTTATAACTTTAAAATAAGTACTTTCCTACTGAACTCTTATTATATATCTCTTATGGTTTTATAACTTTAAAGTTCTTATAGCCTTGAAGCTATTATAGCTTCAAAGCTTGTAGCTAACTATAAAAAATTAGTAGTAGTAATTTTCTAATATTTTGTTCTAATTAAAACTTAGGAGTCCTTTCTAGGCTCTATATCTAGCTTCTTAATACTAGTACTCAGTTAATATTACCTTCTTAAATATATTGTAATTATAGTTATATTTTAATTACTTTAGTATTCCCCTAGATAAGTAGTTTACTTTAACAATAAAAATATAAAAAAGCTTCTTCTCTACCTCTTAGCTATAGGAATACTATATTTACTATATCTATTATACATTACTTATTAATATTACTGTAAGTTCCTTTCGTATTAGTAGTATTCGTAATTATATATAGTTATACAATATATACTTCTAAATGTTTTTATATTACTTATAATAGCTATAGAACTCTTAATAATTTCAACTTTCTACTTATTCAGTGTATTTCTACTAGCTTTATTATTATAGCTTTGTATAAGCTATATATATTAAGATTTCTATATCTATAAATATATATATATATATATATATATACTATAATCTTTCTAGTTGTCTCCTATTCTTTAATAGCTTAAATACTTCTCTTGTAGTAGTAGCCTTATTATAGTAGCCTTATAAGTATTATATATTATAAATCTCTATATCTAAATATTTCTAGGTATATACTGATGCTTTTGTAATTATCTTTCTTATAATAACTTCTTATAGTAGTTTCTTATAGTAGTTTCTTATAGTAGTTTCTTATAGTAGTTTTATAAGTATATATTGAAAATTCTATATTTATATATTTATATAGTTATATTAGTCCTTCTCTAGTTATTTTTCAATAGGTTTATCATTAGTAGATAGTTTCTTATAGTAGCTTCTTACTACTAATCTTTTATAATAGTTTTATTAATACTATATATATTAAAATCTCTATATCTATATAATTATATTTATATATATTAGTATTTTTCTAGTTATTTCTTGTTTCTTAATAGCTTTAGATAGCTTTAATACTATAGCTTCTTATAGTAGCCTTATTGATACTATATATCATAGTTATTATTTCTACTATACTAATACCATACTAATATCTCTCTTATAATAACCTTATTATTATAACTATATAAATATTACTATTAGTTTATCTAGAAAGTAATATATACTTTACGTAATATAGCTATATAGGTGTAAAGTGGTATTCTAGTTATTTATTATTATATTTATTATATTATATAGTATATAGTACTATATAAAGCTTTAGATCTATAGTATAGTAATTACTTACGAATTGCTTTGCGTTTAACTACAGCTAGTACTAAATACCTAATACTTATTATTAGTAAGATGCAGAAAGTATATCACCATATATATAGTAATATATATAATTACTATATATCTTATAGTATAGTGTAATTAATACTAGTAACCTTTCGTTTTGCTATATATTTCAGTACGTATCTATTTATATAAAAAATAGTACTTTTAGCAATCTATACTTTTTTATTTTCATACAATTTAAATACTTATTTATCTATTCTACTTAAGTTACCTTTTTTTCTATTTGAATAGTTATATAATTTGAATCGATAAATCTCTTAAACATATAATTAAATATATTCTTATAATAATATTAGTAGTATATTTATCTATATTAATTTATTATATTCTATAAAGCTTATGATACTTATATAACTACTTTAATATTATAATATTAATTATTAAATATCTTTCTTTAGTAGTATTAAGTTTTATAAAATGTCTATAGAATAAATATAAATTAGTATATATAATAGTTAAGATTTAAAGGGATGTTTAATATTAGAAAAGCCTCTTAAATAATATAAGTATAATATTAATAAAGTTTATATTAATTATTATAGTATAAATCTCTAAAATAAGTATATTCCTAATAAGTCTCTCATTTCTAATAACACAATAGTATGTAAAGTTACTATAGAAGTTAAATTAACTATTATTAATAATAGTTTCTTAACTTAAAATCATTATAAATCTTATTTAAAATAAGACGTTATTATTATTAGTAAATAAACTATGATTAAAAGTATAAGAATATGCTTTAGAGAGGTTAAGTAATATAAATTTAAAGCTATAGAAAAGATATTCAATCTACTACTTGAAATATTTATTTAATATAATAGTATTATTACCTAGAGGTTATTATTTTTATACTACGTAAGAGAAATTAAATAATATTTCAAACTAATATATTGAGGTAAAGTATACTTTACATCTATATTACTTAATATATACTTTCCTTAGTATTTTAAATATTATATATCTATTAAAGAAAACTAGCTTTTATGTTAGTATTTTTAATATAAGAAGAAAGTATTACTATTAAGTAGTAAGATACTTCTATTAAATATTAGTAATACTACTTTCAAGAAAACTATTTTAAATTTAGTTTTAAATAAAACTTTTTAGAGCTTTTGATCTTTGTGATACTAAAAAGTAGTATCTAAGAAGTCAAAAGTATTATTAATTTATATATCTATTGTAGTTATATTAAAAGTCTCTAATCTATTTAAAGTCACATGCCTCTCTAGGACCCTTTAAAAGTAGTTACATCTAGTTATTAGCTTTTATTTTATTTACCCTATAGATACTACTAGTACTAAAGAACTATTTAAACAGAAGCAACTTTAGGTAGTAAATACAATTAGTTAATATAATATCTAATAAATAGGGAAGGTATAAACCTATCTATTATAATTATTCTATTAAGGATTATAGTAGGATTATAAGACTAATACTAGCTAGCTAGTAATTCCTACTACTAACTATTAATAGTTACTAGCTATAAACAGCTAATAGTAGTAGCTAATAGCTAGTAATAGTTATTATATTTAGTTTATATAATTAGAAGGTATATATCTACTAGTCGCAGTTGCTTACTATAGGATTTAAACCTACTACTCTTACTATAAAATAATAAAAGCCAGCTAGACGTTAAACTACTACGTTAAGCAGGATAATTTATATATCTATAAAGCTAAAAGTATTATTTTTAAAGTATAAAGTAAAGAAATATAAATCATATATTAGTATCTCTATATATAACTACTCCTTATAATACTTAGAATAAATTACGTATTAATGAATACTAGTTGTAATCAAACTATATAATAATTTGATAATAATTAGAATAAAACCTAGAAAGTATTACTTTTTAAAATATAAACGTAGTTTAATAATAATATATCTTATAAGCTCTATTTTAACTTAAGTATAAATTCATATAATATAATAGAGTTGTATTATTATCTTATTATACTAGACAAAAACTAGAATTATAGCTGAAATCAACTATTAATTATTTTATGAAATTATTTGTAATTATATTAATACTTTAAACTTACTATTATCTCTAAAATCTTAAATTACAAATCTCAACTTCTTATATATTTTATCAATATCTTTATTTATAAGCTTATTAAAAATATAAGACTTAAAATACTTATAACTTTTATAGAAAATAGGATTATACTAAACAATCTTTATAAGATTATAGTAATAATACTCTCAACCTCTTTTTAATTGATTCTTATATTTATTATCTCTATCTCCTTACTTCCCTATAATTCCTTCTACTTCTTATTCTATAGGGTTATTTTCTAACTTAGGGAAGATAGGTTAATTATTAGTTTTGTTTTATTATTCTATCTATAGTTAAAATGAGGAAATAGGGAAAACATTATATATCTAATAATACTATTCTAATAGATATATTCTATATATTTATTCTCTTATATTCTTTACTACTAAGATTATAAAATATCCTAATTTTGACTTCTTGTATTTAAACCTAAAGTTTCCTATTAATAACTTAAAACCTACTTTCTAATTATATATATATATATAATTAATATTTTAAGTTACATATTTTTACTTAGCTTTTCACTATTATTTATAAGTATCTCACTGTTTAATAACATATTTATTTAATATAAATAACTCATTCTATAATACTTTATGTTATTAAGTTCTTTATTACTATATATTTGACTTTCTTTAGGTAGAATGTATATAGTGTTTCTATTAGTAACTATCTAGTAATACTATATCTATTGTTACTATATATGAATATAGCTTTTCTTAATTATATTATCTCAATAGTAGGTAAACTATTAGTAAATATTTTAAAGTAACATTTCAATATGTAATAAGTCTATTTAATTTAACAATTTGTTTATAAGTAATATATTATTAATACTTAGTGTTTAATTAGTTGCTTTATTATAAATCTTCTTTAAAATTGACTTATAAGGCGTTTATTCGTATTATTGATAATACTTTTTAGAATATTAAAATAATATTCTACTTTTCCATAGGATATTACTATTAGGTTTATAATAGTTATCTTTTTTATTATTGTAATAAATGTTATAAACTTTATAAGTCTATTTATAATAGTTAGAATAATGATATATGTATTATCATTTTTATAAGTACTTTCTAGAGGGCTTATAATAAAACTTATATTAATTTATTAAAATAGTTAAGTAAAAGCAAATAGAAGTTATAACTAATGATATAGTTTATACTTTAGTATTCTAATATTTTAATAGACTGGATATAATACTATATAATTCTATATATATATAGTTGTATTATTCTAATAGAAGCTTTATTTTATAAAACTGTAAGTCTTATTAATATTTCTATAATCTAATCTATCTTTACTATAATAAAAATAAATAAACTATATTTTAAAGACTTTATATTAAATATAATTAGTCTTTTTTAGAAAAAGAATATTCTCTCTATGTTTATTAAATATTCCTTCTAGTTACTAATTATTCTTTAACTTTTCTCTATAGAGTTTTATGTGTTTAGCCTTTCTCCTTGGTAAGTAGCCTTATATAATGCTTAGTAAATAATCTCTATAATAAGATGATAACTAATTGTATACTATAGCTTATATATATTTCTATAGGTAAATGTAGGTAAAAGGACCTAGTAGTATGGCTACTGGTTTAGACTTAGTTCTAATTTAGAAGTATAGAGTCTTCTCTATATATATCCAATAATTTCTATTATAAATCTATAATCTTTTAATATTTTATGGAATATTTTTAAAATCCCCTATAGAATATACTATTTGATCTTTTATAAAGTTCTTTACTATTAAATATAAATTATATTATATTTAAATAATAATTCTAATGTTTTATAAGTTCTCCTTATTAATTAGTATTTACTAAGTATCTTCTATTATTTTATATATCTCCTTATTATAAATAATTATAGTTATAATTATTATTATACTTCTAGCAATTCTAAAAGAATAATATCTTTAGGAAGTTAAATATCTTCTTTTTCTAAATCTAGCTTTTATATTAAAATATTATTTTTATATCTATATTAGTTAAATACAAACCTTTATTGATTCTAAGCTTCTCTTAATTTTAGTAACGTTCTGATAGATATATATTAATAATAACTTATAGAATTATAATTTATTTATAAGGATTAATAATATATTATAATATTCTACCTCTCTCTTTATATAATCTAATTATTTAGATAATCTATCTATCAGATTAATAACTTTAAATTAATATTTTAGATTAAAATAAAATATTAAAAACTTATAAATCTAATAGGTAAGTTTACTCTAAATACTTTATATTAATGTTATAATAATATGTATTAAAGTTTAATAATCTATTAAGACTATAAATCTCTTTAAAATTCTATTAAGTAGTACTCTTAATAATTAAGGCTTTTAATAATAATTTATAATTCTTATTAATTTATTCTTTGTTTCTATTCTATCTTATGAAATCATTTTAAGTAATAAGTAACTAATTGGTATTAAATTCCTACTTTTTATAATAAGATATTTAAGATTACTTATCAAAATATATTTATTTCTACTGCAGTATTTCTTATAGGATTTTAATATTAGAAAATAATTATTAAGTAGAAGGTATTTTATAATATTAAGAATATAGACTTTATATCTTATAATTATAAGAAAGCTTTGTTTCTATTTCTTCTTTAAAAGTATTATAAATAATAATATTACTGCTAAATACTTAATAATAGACTTATAATACAAATTATAAAAGCTTAAGAATACTCTAAGTTTCTTAAATATTTCTAGTAATTTCTATTTAATAGTAATTTAAATTCTTATTAAATCTATTTTATTTCCCTTTTAAATGATTATATAATTTAGAGACCTCATTATTTTTATATAGAATCTATATTTCAGAAGTTTAATAAAGAAATATACTTTAAATAACCTAATAAGTATCTATAATAATATCTTAATATAATTGTTTCTAATATTTACTATAAATATTATAATATTACGTATGTATATTATATACTATATATTAATTATACTAGAAGATATATGGCTAATATAAGTCTAGAATGTTATCATTATATTAATAAAACTGAATCGTATTACTATATATTTATAATAATTATATTATATTCTACATACTATCTTCTAATAAGTCTCTAATTTAAGTTTAATATATTAATAAATATCTTTAAGATAAATCTTTAAACTTTATAGTACTCTTTAGAGTCTATTTAAAAGCTTATTAATTAATAGTAATAAGTATTAATTCTTAATTATAATATTACTAAAACTTCCATAATAAATAGAGAAATATAAAAAGCTATTGCTTTAAAATAAAAACGATTAATATATTTATTATACTTATAAATAGCTATATATATCTATTTACTTAACTTTTTATAATACATACTTTTAAGTCTTCTGATTATGGTTTACTTAGTAGATATTTAAACTTACAGAATAATTTCTTATCTAATTTAAAATTAATAATATATTTAATATCTTTAAAAATTAAGATTAACTTAATTATAGTTCTATTAGATATTCCTTACTTATTTATAAGCCTATTAAAGATATTAATGATTATAATGATCTTATTCTCTTTCTTAAGTATTTCTATATAGATCTTAAGACTTTCTTTTATTCTATTAATATATAATATATAAGTAATTTTATTATTTTTAATAATGTTTTAAATAAATACTTCTAGTTTAATAATAGATATTTACTTATGATACTAAGTATTTATTTTAATATCTATTATAATATTATTTCAATTTATAAAATACTATGTTAATTAGAGATTTATATATCTCTCTAATTGATAAACATTAGTAAATAGTTAATATAATTTCTATAAGTAATTATTTAAATCTATAAGGAAAAGTATTAATTAATATAACTCTCCTACTTCTAATATGAAATTCCTAAACCTTTTTAAAATAAGTATAAATATTTTAATTAGACTTCACTTTAATAATATAACTAATTACTTATTAATAAGATCTATTTATAGATTAAAGTTTACATCTATTATTACTTTTCTTTTTTTAATATTTTAGAGAATAACTATTTAATTTGTAACTATTTTGTCTACAAAAACTAAATGTTTAATTAATATAAAGATTATTAGTTCTATTGTTATATTTATTTATTGTTTTAGACTTTTTTAATATAAGAATTAGTACTAATAGTTTGAATTGAAATATTAAATCCTATAGTATTCTACTTTTGAATAGTTATTAGTATTATATTTATATTTATTTTATTTTTATAATTTATATTTTTATATCTCATCTTATAATAAAAGGAATATATTCTTATAATCTATAGTATAATGAATATATATAATCCTCTAGTGTAAAGTAAATATAATATTATTTCATTTAGTAATATCTTATTATCAACTATTTAATATTAATAGAATTAATAATTCTATTTATCTCACGATCTATAAGACTAGAAGTAGCTAAAAAGGTTATAAATTTATATATAAATATTTATATTTCCTATTCTATATTAACCTAATAATATAATACTATCAGGACTCCTATAACCTTTTATATTCTATTATAATATCTCTAGTTTTTAAACCTAAAACTTTAAGTCTTTCTATTTCTCTTTTTAAACTTAAATATAATTAGTAGAAATAGATAAAAGCTTCTTTCTTATTCTATATAAAGTTACATATATTTGAATTCTAATATAATACTAATTATTTAATACAATATTATATAAATAATTAATATTCTCCCTATTATATTCCTTTAAATTTCTATTTATATAATTTCTCTTAAATTTCTAAATTAATATACTATTAATAAATAAATATAATATAGGTAAATTAAATAAGATTATCTTCTTAATGAACCTTATAGTTTTTCTATTCTATTTAAAGTTAAAATACTAATGTTATAAATACCTATTAGATCTACTAATCAATTATACTACTTTGTTGGATTCAATAGTAAATCTAAATAATTATAATTTAATTATAAATTTATTTAATTATAAACTCTTTTCTTAATATTCTATAGTTATACAAGAATAATTCTTCTTAATCTTTAAATAATCTAAGTTTTATTAATTATTTAATTAAGTATTAAATAACAATTATAGTTTACTTCTGATAGACTTCTTATTACTTCTATATCTACCTTTAATATATTACTATTTAAAACTATATAATCTTTAGTATTTTATTCATAATATTTATTAAATTCAATATTAATAAGAATGGGAAGAGTTGATAGCTTGCTTTCTATTATAACTATTAGTTAATATATTACCTCTTAAAGTATAATTTTAGCCTTCTTATTTTACTACTAATTATTATAGTTAGTTCTTAGTTAATCTAAAGCTAAACTTCTTATAGTTATAGTAGCTAGTATACTTATTTTATATTAACGTTTTATAAATAATAAATAACTAATAATATGTTTTATAATAACTTTATATTTTTATATTCTTATACTTCTACATCCTTATAGTTATATATAATTTAAATAGCTTAAGGTATTTAATTACTATTAACTATAGGTGTTTTATGTAAATATGTATTATAATCTTAATATTCATAATCTTTATATTTTTATTATAGACTTAGCCCTATTTATTCTTAACATAAGACTTTATATTATTAAGATAAAAACTCTTTATTATTAATATATAATAATCTATAATTTCTATATAAGTATAACAAGACTTGGCTTATTGTTATTAGTAAATAACTTTAATATATTAAGTATAACTAATATATAAATAGTATTTATATAGATATAGATATTCCTAGTATAGCTAGATAGCTTTTAGAATCTCTATAATTATATTACTATAATATTCTAAAGTATCTAATAATTAGTATTATGATAATATATTAATATTAAAATAATATCTAATTGATATTTAGTTTCTAATATTATTAGTTTGATATTATAAGTTATACGTTAGCTAGATAATATTCTTTTAAATATCTATAAGCTATTTATCAATTATAAGACTAAAAGTAATCTTATTAAAACTTATTCTAATAGAGTAATAGTTTTAACTATAATAATCTTGATTAGATATTTGTATATTTATTTTATAGGATTTCTTTATAAGTAGCTATATAGATTTTAAAGAGTTTTTAGTTAGATTATAAAGAATATAAAAAGATAATAGGTTATAAATTACCTAGCTTTTATAGGTATTTTATTTTATCTTATTTTTAAGAGATGTAAAAAGATTCTTAACTTTATAACCTTAATAGTTACTTTTAGCTATATATTTAAACTCAAATCTTAATAAGGCTCTTTCTAATTATTATTACAAAGTCTTTCATTACTATAGGGTTGAATATTAGAACTAGGGGTATAATTATCTATAATAATGAGTAATTTCAGTATTATTTTAACCAGTTATAAGTTAATATTAGTACAAATGCTATTATTAAGTAAGATGTATAGTTAAATCTATATATCAAGTGAAGAGTTTAGATATTATTCTAGATATAGAGTAAAAGTAACTAAATATTAATAAGAATAGTAATAAGAATAATAATTAGAATTACTGATTGAATCTAAATATTGGTTATTAAAAAATAATAACTATTTAGACTCAAGAGTTATAATAGAAATTATGATTCCCCTCCTTTTTGTAATAAGAGATAGGTATTTCCCTTTTTAAAATATATTTTATATAAAGTCTTCTAATAAATTCCCTATTTTACTTTTTCTAATATTCTATTAATAAGAGGTTATATTAATATTGAACTCTAAGTCATCTTAAGTAATATATAAGAAGTACTTCTTTTTAGAAATATCTTCTTTAGAAATTATTATTACTTTATTATTACTATTTTATCTATTTAACTCTTAATAATAGTATAATATAATATTAGTAGTCTTACTATATACTTCTATCAAATTAGATATTAAATATTAAAAGTCACTTAAATTCATATTAAATCTATACTTATAGGATAGTTATTCTCTATAAAAGTAATTACTATTTAATACCCTTACTTATATTAATTACGTAGAAATTAAATACAATTAATAGAATTATAGAAATATAGCTAAAAGCCTGAATTAAAAAACACTTGAATATATAAATAGAGTTTATATTACTCTATAGACTAATACTTAAAGAATCTAAGTTATAGTTTTTTAGCTGAAAGTTCTTTCTAGTACTTTAATAGTTATAACTAGCTAGTTACTAGGTGTACTATTAGTCTTATTAGTATATCCTTATTCAATACTATATTCAATTGTTCTTTAGCTATAAAGTATATTATAAAATGACAACTCAATTAAAATCTGAAGAAAGTAAGTTATTTTATAAATTATAAAACTTAGAAGTCTTAGTTCAATTTGAAATACTTAAACTTCAAATAATATATTACTAATTACTTGGAAAAGTAGAAAATTGGTACTTTCTATACCAAAAGTATCTTATAAGATTTACTATACATTTAATAGTTTAGAAATAGCTATAGATAAATGTAAAATAATTATATAAAATTATAAACTTCTTTTTACTACTTAAGTATTACTTAATTTTTATATAGGTTAAAAGATAGAATATAGAGTTAATATTTATAGTCTTGAAGATATTACTATATTACTTAATATCCATAATTCCTCTTTAGAAACTAGTATAAAAACTAATAATTAGAAGTTTCTAATTAGTAAAATAGTATTATTAATAATTTTATTTTAGCTTTATTTGAGAGTTAGGAATTATAAAACTTAAAGTTATAATACTATTACTATATTAAAATAATAGGTTATCTCTAGAAGTATTGTAAGTTATAATAGTTACTTAAGTATCTTATAATATTTATAGAATATTTATATCTTTAGAGATAATAGTAGATAAAGAAAATTCAATTACTAGGGATTACAAGGTTCTATTTCTTTAGTATTTTATATTCCTTCCTCTTTAATACCTTATATTTTTTAAATAAAGAGAAGGTATTTTATTAAAACATAAGAGAAATCCTTAAAGTATAATCTTGTAACTATATATCTAAACTCTTAGAAATTACAGAGGAATTTAAGAATATATAGTCTATTATAAGTAATAAAGAAATAGTATAGTTTTTGCTACTTATGTTTCTCTCAATATATATATATATATATATATATATATATATATA
>QAPG01000929.1:0-13046 GCA_004366825.1 Colletotrichum spinosum
ATTAATTAAATTAAACCTAAAGAACTTAATTTAATTCTAATATTCTTAATAGATATATATATTAAGAATATTAGAATTAAATTAAGTTCTTTAGGTTTAATTTAATTAATAATAAGATATATATTATAGATATAAAAAGTAGACTTAATACTTTCTAAATAAAAATAATTGAATTATATTACTTGTTTTAAATTAAAAAGAGTAATAATAAGAATTTATATAAAAATAAAACTAGAAGAGAGGTTTTATTTAAAGAGATAATTATAATAATAATACTTAAAGAGAACTTGAAGTAATAAGAATAATTATATAAGAATAATCTTCTTATAATAAAAGTAAGTTTTTCTAATATTACATATTTTACTATCTATTTTATAATAAAAGAAGTAGAAGTATTAATTAAAATTATTAATTTCTATTAATATAGCTTTATTATAATACTAAATAAGTTGTTTAAAAAGTTATATATTAAAGAATATAAGATTCTATTAGTAAAAAGTATATTACATTTTAAATATTTTAATATTTAAAAGTATAAATAGATAAAGACTTTTAGTTTTAAGTTGAAGAGAATAATAATAAGAATCTTTATAAAAATAAAGCTAGAAGAAAAACTGTATTTAGAAAAATAATTATAATAATAATACTTTAAAAAGCTGAGGTAATGGAAATAGCTATATAGAAATAATACTTTTATTATAAAAGCTAGCTTTTCTAAGACTACATATCATAATATCTACCTTTTAATACAAAAAGTAGAAATACTAGCTAAATTTATTAATTTCTATTAATATAGCTTTATTATAATACTAAGTAAGCTTTTTGAAGAATTATTTACTATAAAATAAGAAGTCTTATTAGTAAAAAGAGTACTATATTTTAAATACTTTAATATCTAAAGAAATAAATAAATAGAAGTCTTTAGCCTTAGGTTTATTAATAAGATTAAAAATATTAATAATATATTATATAAGAAGTTATAACTAGTTATTAAGAGATTTAATAATTAGGAGAAGACCATTATCTTTATATAATTACTAATAATATAGTAACTTAGTTATTACTTTATATTAATACTATTAGTAATACTACATTTTAATATTCTTATAGAAATCTACCTCTATAGTATTACTGAAATATATATATAAATAGAAATACTATTAAACTACTTTATTTTAAGAAAACTACTTATTAATTTATAATAAGTATATTTAGAAAGAATTATTATTATTATTATCTAGTTACTATACTATTTTATAAAATTAAATATATCTTAATATATAATATATTCTAACTATTATAAGAGGAAACTAGAGGTAGAAACCTTATTATATATTTTATATTTTATAATTTCTAAACTAAATAAGCCATACTTTAATATTATAATTATATAGATAGATAATATCTTTAGCTTCTACTTATTGAAATTTAATAATAAAGAAGAAGAAGAACTCTAATAAATAGGAGTTATAATAAAACTAAAGTAATTACTTATAATTAATAAGCTTTCTGTTTTTAATAGAAATATAGTAACTTTTAAAAATAATTATAATATAAGTTTTACTTAAAAAAACTAGAATAAGAAGATTAAACTTATTAATTATAGTTCTAGTATAATAAAACTAATATATATTAAATAATAAGTATAAAGAGTATATGTAACTTCTATATACTAATTAGAAGTATATGTTAACCTTTCTATTATAACTTAATACTAAGACTTGATAGAATACAATATTAACAAATTTAATAAGTATTTTATATAATAGATGAATAATTTAGAATAAATCTCAATATTTATTTATAGTAATATTAAGGAAATAAAATCCTATATTGTAATTAATAGACTTTTTACTAATAATAAAAATATAATATTTTAATTAGGATTTATTATTATCCTAGAGATAGAAATAAATAATAAAGATAATAATATTTTTAAACTTAAAAGTAATATTATTTACTCTTCTTCTATTAAATTAAAAGAAATTATATAAAATATACTAGTTTCTAAACTTCATAATATAACTATAAGAAGTAATATAAAATATATAATCTCTACTATTTTTGAATAAATAATTAAATATCTAAAGATATTGATAATACTAATAGTAGTTTATAATAATTCTTATTCTTTCTATAAATATTTTATTAAACTAAGTATTACCAAAGAGAAGTATTTTATAATTAATTTTATAATATTCTAATAATTATATAAGTAAAAAGAATTCCTTAAGATCTATCAGATTAATACTAAAAGTAACCTTATAAATAGTATAATTTAGAAATCTAATAATTAAACCTTTAAAAATTTATAATAATAAACAAAATAATAATATAGATAGAAAGATAGGTTATGAGAACTACTAATAATAATGAGAAGAAGAAATAAGAATAAAAAGAAGGTATATAGAATAATAAGAAGAAAGTAATAGAATGAAAGAGGGGTATACTATAGTAGGAATCTAAAATACCTAATATAATATTAAATTAAAAGTATATTTTATAGAAAAATACTATTTATAGTATTTGTGTAGTTTTTAGCATAATCAAGAGGATTTATATAACTAGAGATAATTTTACGCTAACTTTGCATGTTATGCTATTTTAGTATTTTATGCTACTTTTATATTTTATACTACTTTTATATTTTATACTACTTTTGTATTTTACACTACTTTTACATTCTACACTACTTTTACATTTTATACTACATTTAGTATTTTATATATTTTAGCTATAAAAGAGAATATTACTAATATTAAGTTAAATATAATACTAAAATAGTTAAAGTTATAGTAATAAGTAATTAAATAGTCGCCCTATTTATTGAAACTAATAAGAATAGAAAGATTATTATATAGATTTCTTTTTATAATATATAATTTATATATATATATATTATAACCTAGATATAGATATTATAAGTAGAGATAACTAGTTATATACTATTTACATAATCGATCGACTACGATATTTACTAATTGTAAACTAACACATACATTTAGTTATCTTAGGAAAGCTATAGCTATAATACTAAAAAACTATTTTAAATTTTATTAAGAATAAGATAGGAAAGGATATATTATGTAGTTTTACTATCTAGACTATTAGTAATATATTAAAAGAAATATATATAGATAGATTTATAAATCTTGTTAAATTATTAGTTATAAGATCTTCTCGTTTAAGAAAACAAAGATATAAGTAGTTAGTCATTAAGTTAATATAGATTAATATAGCTTTAGTAGCTATATTACTAATGATCTTAAAGTAGTTAATATTTACCTTATTAAGTATTCATACCCTTTCTATAAATTTCTTTAATAAAGATAAAACTTCTAGCTTCCTCCTTTACTAGGGGTTTTTTTAACTATTATATTTACCTAAAGAAGAATCTAAACAAAATAGAGCTAGACTTACGATAAAAGCTACTTTATAATATATTAAAAGAATACTTCTTCGAAGTCTAATATTAGATTATAAACTTAATAGATAAAAGTTAGGTTTAAACTAGTTTTTTTCTAGTTAAAATACTTATCCTCCTTATTAAAAAGCTTAAGGGGAAGTAGTGGTTTTATATAGATTATTATATTTTTAAGACTATTAGTACTTATAACTATTACTCCTTACTATTAATTTAACAAATATTATACTTATTATTTAAAGTAATATAATATCTAAAAATTCATATGTATATAACTTTCTATAAGATCTATATTATAAAAGAAGATAGATATAAAAGTACTTTTTAGATATATTTTAGCTTGTTTAAAAAACGTACTACCTCCTTTAAGCTAATAATTATATTTATAATATTCTAATATTATATTAATAATATACTTCGAAGCATTTTTAATAATTTCATTATAACTTAATTAGATAATATTTTTATCTATAGCTATAGGTTAAAAAGTAACTATAAGGATAAAGTTAAATAAATCTTTAAATAACTATAAGAAGCTAGTTTATTCTTAGATTTAGAGAAATATGAGTTTTCTATAAAATAGACTGATCATCCAGGTTGTATTATTAAAGTAGGGGTAAATATCTATTATAATCCTAACGAAATTGAAGTTATATAGGAATAAGAAGTCCCTAGGAATATTTATAGTCTTTAGAGTTTCTTTGACTTTATAAACTTCTATTATAATTTAATTAGCTTTGTTTCTAGTTTAATAGAACCTTTTATATAATTAATATAAAAAGGATACTATTTTATTAAGATACTATATACTGATAAGTATTCGAAATACTTAAACTTATATTTATCTTCAAACTAGTTATAATTTAATAAGATCTAAAATATAATATAATAGTAGAAGTAGATTACTTAAAGATAATATTAAATAGTTACTTCTTATAAGAAGATAAAAATAATATATTACAATTATTTATTTATTATTTAGTAAAACGTATTCTAGCTTAATAGAATTATACCATCTACTATAGAAAGCTACTAATAGCTATATTATATCTAAAAGTATAGTTAGTAGAATTATACAGTATAGTAAAACGATTTACTATTTTCTCTGATTATAAAATATTATAATACTTTATAAGCTTTAAATATATCTTAAAGTAATAAATTAAATCAATAGAAACCTTATTAGAATTTTGTTTAATTTTAAGATACTATTTAAATTACCTGATAAGATATCTTAATACTTTCTTTTAATAAGGCTAAGATAATATAATAGAACTAAAACTCTTAGTATAAATCCTTTAACATCTTTAAGTTAAATTTATAAACATAAATAAGTTTTCCTTAATACTTTTAATATATAATACATAAATAGACATACATTAGGAGGAAGTTATATAAATAGAAGATGTTTATTAATATACTATTAGTAAATTACTAAATAGATATATAATATTCTAAGATATTATATTACTAATACTTTAGAATTAGGTAATTATAATAATATTAATATATAGAGTTTATCTAGATATTACTTATTAAATAGTAAGGATATTCTTATTAGAAGTTTTAATATAAATATAAATAGCTAATTATATAATAGGAATGAATAATATTCTACTATACTACAGCTAAATCTAAATCTCGAAATATAAGCTACTAATAACTATAATCCTCTAAATAATCTATAACTCTTTAATTTTGAACTATCCTAATATTAACCTGATATTTATAGTATTCTTATAAGGTTAATATTAAGATAGTATATTAAGAAATATTAAATATTTCATATCAATATACAATTTCTTTCAATACTTATATAAAGATTAAAAGTACTACTAAGGCTTACTATAATTCTTACTAATTCCTCATAGATTTTGGTTATAGATTTTAATTAACTCTATAATAGAATTACTATTTCTTATAGAAAGAAACCTAAGGTTTCTATTAGGTTAAATATAACACTAAAGTAGCTAGAACTATAGTAATAAGTAACTAAATAGTCAACCTACTTATTTAAACTAATAAGAATAGAGAGATTATTATATAGATTTATCCCTATAGTACGTAGTATATATATATATATATACTATAACCTAAGTATAAATATTATAAATAGAAATAACTAATTATATACTATTATTAGTTTATAATTAGTAAATATTATAATTAATCGATTATATAAATAGTATATAACTAGTTATCTCTATTCGTAATATTTATACTTAGATTATAATATATATATATATATATATTATATATTATAGGGATAAATCTATATAGTAATCCTTCTAATCTAATTAGTTTAAATATATAGATTAACTATTTAATTACCTACTACTATAGCTTTAGCTATCTTAATGCTATATTTAACTTAATACTAGCAATATTCTTATTTATATCTAAAATATATAAAATATAAAAGTAATATAAAATGTAAAAGTAACATATAAGAAATTGAGGAGGCTACCTGAAGGGGCTTCTAGGTGTTATATAGAAGATATATAAAGAAGTAAAATAGCTTGTATTATTACTACTAAAATGCGGAATATATAGGGTATTTAAGTTCTTGAAATGTTACTTTAGAGTATAGCCTGAGGTTTAAGTTTGTAGTTTATATAGCTATATATATTTTATTATATAGCCCCCTAGGTATTTAATGTAGTTAATAGCTAGAGGAAGTTATTCTTAGTAGTTTCTAAATATAAAAAAGCATTTAAATAACTATTAAGTATTTGAAGTATTTAAATAATTGTTTTAAAGTGAGGGCTATAGGGTTCTTAAGTTTAAGTGAAAATCATAAGGCTTTCTAGCTTTTAAATCTAGTGAAAGTAATAATCCTAAATAGCTTCTACTATCTGAAAATAGTTTTTCTTATTTCTTTTAAATATTTTAAAAAGTAGGGGGATTCTAAATATAGCCTTTTAAGTATTTCTAGTATTCTTAGTATTACTATTTTCTTATTTGTTTTGGAGATATATAACTACTTGAGATTATTACTTAGTAAGCTTAAGAGTATATTATATAGAGTATAGTTACTAAGCTGAATAAGATTATAAGATTTACTTTTTTTAGAATACTTCTTACTTATTATAACTTATATATTTTATATATTTTATCTTATTAGTAGTATAGGGGTGCTATTTTAGGTATTTAATCTTAATAAGAGTTAAAACTTAATGAAAGCTAAAGTTTAACTATGAGGTAATTTATATCTTCTTTAATATATAAAACCTATTTTTATAATAGCTTAGAAGGTATATATTTAAATAGTAACTGGTTATTAATATATTAGCTACTTATTCTTAAAGCTATTATAAAGAATTAGACTTTTAACTTTTCTTAGGCTGTTAGGATTAGTTTCTTTTTGATAGATCTTTACTACTTAGGTATATAATCTAAATAATGTCTAAAATGTTAACCTTACTTTATAATTTAGCTCAACTAAAGTATTTTATATAAGTTTTTAGGTTTTTCTTATTCCTCTAGATATACTAAATGACTTTAGTATGTCTAAAAAGTAATATTTAGAATTTATTTAGATTTTTGACTGCTATAAGCTAAGTCTATTATAGCTAAAGGAATACTATTTTAAAAATAGCTAATTAAAGTATAGATAGGTTGGAAAAGTAAAGAATAGACTAAAGTTAAAAGGGGGAGGAATAGTAATTAGCCTAATAGTATAATGAAGGCAAAGGCGCCTTAAGGGTAATATTAGAAGGGATATATAGGGGTACCTTGAGATAAATAGTATAGAAGGAAGGATTGAAAAGAAGTTCTTATATATATAGGCTATTTTTGAATTTTATAAAAAAGAGTTATTAAAATTGTTATTTAAATAGTAAAAGAGGGGTTTAGGTATTTGAAAATACTAAAAGTTAGGTTAAACTAGGTTTATAATTATGAGAAATTGAGGAAGTTATTTAAAAGAATTTCTAGGTATTATATAGAGGGTATATAAGGAAGTAAAATAGCTTGTATTATTACTATTAAAATGTAGAATATATAGGGTATTTAAGCTTTTGAAATATCGCTTTAGAGTGTGGCCTGAGGCCTAATTTTGTAGCCTATATAGCTATATATATTTCATCATATAATATAAAATGTAAAAGTAGTATAAAATATAAAAGTAGTATAAAATATTAAGATAGTATAAAATCGCCTCTAATTATATAAGTCCTTTTGATTATACTAAAAATTATAAAAATACTATAAATAGTATTTCTCTATAAAATATACTTTTTATTTAATACTATATTAAATACTATAAGTTTTTATTATAATATACTTTCTTCTCTCTCTATTACTTTCTTCTTATTATTTTATATATTTTCTTTTTATTTTTATTTCTTCTTCGTATTACTATTAGTAACTTTTATAATCTATCTAGCTATCTATATTATTACTTTATTTATTATTATAAACTCTTTAAACGCTTAATTATTAGATCTCTTAAATATATTATTTATAAAGTTATTTTTACTATTAATCTAATAGATCTTGAAGAGTTCCCTTTATTTATATAATTATTAAAATACTATAATATTAATTATAAAGCATTTCTCTTTAGTAGTATTTAATTTAATAAGATATTTATAGAAGGAGTNTGAAGAGTTCCCTTTATTTATATAATTATTAAAATACTATAATATTAATTATAAAGCATTTCTCTTTAGTAGTATTTAATTTAATAAGATATTTATAGAAGGAGTAGGAGTTAGTATAGACTACTATTAATATTACTAGTATTTCTGAGTATTTAGTTATTTATTTAAAAATAATAGAAATTATATATCTTATATTAATTCCTATAGTTATACTATAAACCTTAGAAGCTAGTATATTCTATATAACTCTTTTTAATTTAGTAGATAAAAAGTAGATAATATTACTTTCATATTTAAAAGTATTATTATTCTTATTATTTCCTTCTATTTTTAAGATAATAATAAACTTTGATTAAAATATTATATCTCTTTTATTAGTAAAGGATTTATTCATAAAAATATAGAGTTTTATATTTATAATATTAATAGGGATAAATATCAGGTTTTATATTGAGTTATTTCTTCATTATATGAAATACCTATTACGTTTCTTAATATTTGTATTTAGCAAGTCTTTATATTAAGTAGTAGTAGAGAGGTTACAATATATAATCAGTTAGTATATAGAAGTTATATATATTCTTTATATCTATTATCTAATATATACTAATTTTATTGTATTAGAAGTATAGTTAATAAGTCTAATCTTCTTATTTTAACTTTTCTAAATAAGAAGTATATTACTATTATATTTCAGGATTATTATACTTCTATATAAAATAAGGAGTTTATTATTTATAAGTATTAACTTTAGTTTCATTATAAATTCTATTTATCTGAATTCTTCTTTTTTCTTATCATTAAACTTAAATAAATAGAAACTAAGGGTATTATCTATCTATATATTTCTAATGTTAAAATGTTAATTATTTGCTCTAGGGATTATAAGATATAAGTTATATAATAGGGTTTCTATTTTCAATCTATCTTTATAATAGTTAGAATATATTATATATTAATATATATCTTATTCTATAAGGTTATAAAATAACTAGATAATAATAATAATAATATTATTTAGATATAGTTACTATACGCTAATAAATAGGTTTATTAAAATAAAGTAATTTAATAATATCTCTACTTATATCAATATTTAAGTAATATTATAGACATAGATTTCTATAAGAGTATTGAAATATTATATTATCAATAGTATTAATATATAGTAATATTTAACTTATTATATTATTAGTAGTTATATAAAAGTATAAGTTTCCTCCTAACTATTAAATCTCTTAATAATTAGTTATAACTTCTTATAAAATACCATTAGTATTCTTAATCTTATTAATAAATCTAAATCTAAAGATCTTTATATATCTATATTTTTAGATATTAAAGTATTTGAAATATAGTATTCTTTTTATTAATAGGATTTCTTATTCTTTAGTATATAAACTTTTAAAAGGTTTATTAAATATTATAATAAAGTTCTATAAATATAAATTGATACTTTTAATTGGTACTTCTACTTTCCTTATTATAAAGTAGATATATCATATATAGTATCAAAGAAATCAACTTTTATAATAAAGATTCTATTTTTATATAATTTTCGTTATTATTTTAGTTTTCCTTTAAATATTATCATTATAATTCTTTCTCTAAGTAGAATCCTTCTTTTAATTGTATTATTATAAAGATTCCTATTTTTTCTTCCTTCGATAATTGAAAATTATTAGTATAGTTTGATTAATATGATTTAGAAAGTATTAAGCCTATTTCTTATCTTTATAATATATATCCTATTATTAATCAAGATATATTTCAAAGGTTTAGTTTCATCTTAGTATTTTTAATAAATATATATATCTAATTATAACAAGAATTAGTATGTAGATATTATAAAAGAGTTATTATATAAATTTAAGATATTTGAAACTTAATACTATATATAAACCTTCTATATTTCTTGTATTACTTTATAGATAACTACTATATATCTTATTATATCTAGAGATAGTAATAATAACTTGTTAAAATATGAATATTATTTAAACGTAAATAGGATTAATATAAGATTATTAAAGCTATTAGTATTATTAACCACTTTAATTATACTTTAGAGTACTCCTTTCCTTACTATTCCTAATATTCTATTATATATAATATCATAAGTTTTCTATAAGGGGGTATAATACTATCAAACTCTATTAATATTATTATAGATTTTGATTAGTATAATCTCTACTTTATTATTTATATTATTAGCTTTCTTTAAATCTTTAATAGTAAAGTTATATTTCAAATTAATAATGATTCTATCTAGGGCATTTTAATATATATTCATTTAATATGCTTTTAATATATATTATATATTTTCTATAGAAATACTTTATATAAATCTTATAGTTATAAATATTATTCATATATTAACTATGTATAGAATAAGCATATTACTTCTCAAATATATAATATTCATATAATAAACAAATAATATAGTATACAGTCTAGAAATAAATTATTTAAAAGTATAATCTATTCAGACTAAAGTAAAGCGTTTAAATATACGTAAATAGCGTAGTTAGGCCTTATATAAATTAGTATAGCTATATAGCAGCCGTAGTACTATACTTCTTCTTATATAGCCCCCTAGTAGTAGAACTACTAGACATACCTTTAAATTCTAAATAATATATTATTACAAATAAATTAGGGTAAATAGTATTTCAAAATAATCCTTTAAGCATTTAAATAAAAGAAATCATTTATTATAATAAACCTATTATAATCTATTATATATTTAACTATTTATATAAGTATTAGTAGGAGTACTTAGCTAGCTCTTTCTAAAATTAATAATTATCTCTTATTTTAATATACTAAAATAATCCCCCTATTCGTCTTTATTACTACTCTCTTTCTCCTTACTAATATTAACATTTTCAATAGTCGCTAGTATATTTATTAATATAAGTTCTATATATTAAGTTTTAAATAGAATAATATACATTAGTAATTACTAATATTTTAACTATAATATAAACCTATTAAAATTAAGAAGAAACCTACTAAAGCTAAAACTTGATATAATATTATAATTAATCTATTAATATATCTTAATCTAATCTTCTATTGAATAAACCTATTCTAGTTTTGATTGAGTTTATTAATAAACTTAAGAGCATACTTCTTAGCCCTAATTTAGAAAGTAGTAGAAAATTAGATTTCAAAGTTATATTAACTATCTTTTATCTTTATTTAAATATTAATAGCAAGGACTCTTAGATTTAAAATACCTCCTTTTACTCCTTTGAGGAAGCCTACTTTATTTATTACTTTTGAATTCTTTTTATCTCTTATAATTTTATTAATAATTACTATCTTCCTCTTATTCTCCTTACTATTAATACTTTTATTAACTTAGTATTTCTATTTATAATTAGTCTATTATTAAGATTTAAATATAAGTTACTAATATTAATAGTTCTTATCTATCTTCTTCGAATTTAAGTAGTAAGTAGTAGTATAAAGCTAAGGTATTATATTTCAAAACCTTTATTTATCTCTATTTTGCTAAGCTTTTTGATTTCTAAGAATACTTACTACTATTTCTACTATTTAAAGTTTTTAATATACTAAAATTAAGTAGTTGTATTAAGAAATTAGTTATTATTTTAAATAAGCTTACTACTTTTAGTAACTTAAAATATCCTTATAGTTATTCTAGAAAGATTCTTCTTTTAAGCTACTTTCTAAAGATAAAAAGGATAATTTAGTTAGTAATCTTATAGTTAGAAATTACGAAGAAAGGCTTAAATCTATTAGAAATAAAAAGAAGGATATTGAATTAGTAATAAGTAACTAGTAAAAGGTCAAGGGAAATCAACAACTCTTAACTATTAAAGAATAAGCTATTTAGAATGATATCTGAAAATAGTAGTAATATTAATATAAATAGTAATAGTAATAAGAAGTTCTAGTTCTATAGGAAGTAGGGAATTTTATAGTATTAATATCTAAATTGAATGTATTTTTAGAAAAGTTAATCTTATATTATATAGAAGTCTTAGCTCTATTATACTTAGGCTACTAAGTAGTCTATTTACTAAATATTCTAATATTATAATTTAATTAATTTAGAATATAAATAATTAGAGTAGTATAACCTTAACTCTAATAATTGACTTTTTATAATAAATAGAAACTATAGGATTATAAAAGTAATAAAAAATACTTAAGTCTTTATTTACTTAAAATAGGTTATTAGGATAAATATAAGTAAGATCTAAATAGCTAGAATTCTAATATCCCCCCTTAAGATATATAAGATAAATAAATCTTTTATAGTTTAAAAAGTAGTAAAAACTCTAAAAACTTCATAGGAAAAATAGAGAAATTTTAAAAGATTAAGAATTAAAGTCTACAAAACCTAAAACTAGAAAGGTTTAAAGGAAAAGACTTAAAAGTAAATAAAGAAAAATTATAATAACTTAAAACTAATTAAATAACTTAAAGGAAAAGATTAATCCTCAGAAAATAGACTATTAAGACTATTTCTTCTATAAGAAAGATAAATATTAAAGTTATTCTATAAAACCTTCTGGATAATATTATTAACTTTAACTCAACCTAGAGGTTTTATTAAAGAATCAGTAATACTATTATTTATATTTATATAATAGAGATTAATCTAACTATTACAAATAGGATTTCTAATATAATAATAATAAATATTAATATGCTTAGCTTTTTTATAGAATTTAGTATTTTTAGTAAGCTTTTTAGCTAATTGATTATCTATAAAGATAATCGGCTTATTAATAGCCCTAAGTCCTAGAGTGTTATTAATAAAACTATAGTTATTATATAAGTAAATAGTTTTTTTAGTAGTATTCATTAAAGCTATATACTTAGCTTTATAAGCAGATAAAGCTACTGTTTTTTATTCAATTAAACTATAACTTATAATATTATAAAAATCTAAGCAAAATATATAAGCTGAAGTAGATTTTCTATTATTAATATCTCTTATCTAATCTAAACCTATAAATCTAAATAAATTAAAAGGATTA
>QAPG01000930.1:0-13280 GCA_004366825.1 Colletotrichum spinosum
TCTAATATTACTAGCTTAATATAATATCTTATAGGATAACTAGATAATTTTCTCTTAAATATCTATAGGCTATTTATTAATTATAGTATTTAGAATACTTTTATTGAAATCTAATTTAATATACTAATAGGTTTAATTATAATAATTATAACTAGATATCTCTATACTTATCTTATAATTATCTTTCTATAAATAGTTATATAGATTTTAAAGAGATTTTAATTTTATTATAAACGTTATAGAAGAGTAATAGATTATAGAATATCTAGTTCTTATAAATATTCTACTTTATTCTATCTTAAGAGGTTTATAAAAGTTCTCAACCCTATAACTTTAATAATTACTTTTAGCTATATATATCAAGCTTTAATTTTAATAAGGTTTTTCTTAATTATTACTATAAAGTCTTCTATTACTATAGGGTTAAATATTAGAACTAGGGGTATAATTATTTATAATAATAAGTAATTCTATTACTATTTTAACTAGTTATAAGCTAGTATTAGTATAAATATTATTATTAGGTAAAGTTTATAGTTAAATCTATATATAAAGTGAAGAGCTTAGATATCATTCTAAGTATAGAGTAAAAATAAGTAAATCCTTATAGTTGCTTTTTAATTTATAACTATAGATAAACATATTATCGAAATAAATTATAATAAAGTTATTAAGGATATTTTAGAATATATTATTAATATAATACTAGAGTATTATAAGTATACTTATTAGTTTAAAAAAGGTAATAAGCTATTTAAATAAACTGAAATATATTTGAAAAATAGTTTTATATTTATGTCTTTTGATAATATAGATCTTATAGAAAGCTATATGGATATTGACGTTTATAAATTATATTACTTTAGATAATAAGTATAGTATCTTTTTAATTAATAGTAAGGAGTAATAGTTATAAGTACTCATAATATTAAAAATATAGTAATCTATATAGAACTACTACTTCCCCTTAAGCTTTTTAATAAAACAAATAGGGACTTTAATTATAAAAGAATTAGTTTAGATTTAACTTTTATCTATTAAGTTTATAACTTAATATTAGATCTTAAAGAAGTATTTTTTTAATATATTACAAAATAGTTTTTATAATAAGTCTAGCTTTATTCTATCTACGTTCTTCTTTAGGTAAATATAGTAGTTAAAAGACTTTTAATAAGATAAGAAACTAGAGGTTTTATTCTTATTAAATAAGTTTTTAAAGGAAGTATAAGTAGCTAGTAAAGTAAGTATTAGCTACTCTGAAGTAACTAGTAATATAGCTACTAAACCTATATTAATTTATATTAAATTAGCTACTAACTATTTATACCCCCCTTTCCTTAAGCTAGAAGATATTATGAATAGTAACTTAATAAGGTTTATAAATTTATTTATATATATTCCCCTTAATATATTACTAATTATTTAAATAGTAAGACTACTAACTATATCTATTTTTATTTTATTCCTTATAAAGTCTAGAATAATCTTTCTATATCATAATTATAGCTTCTTTAGAATAGTTAGACATGCTATTCCTAAGATTATATAGAATAAAGCTTTAGATATCTACTTATCAAAATTAATATATATTTTAATTATTCTAATAATATAAGTTTTCTAGTCAATACTTAGGATAATATCTAGCTAGTATAGCTATAGTAATATAATTAATATAAAGTTCTACTATTTTATAAACTCCTTACTAACTATTGTATAATAATTATAACTACTATTAATTTAAATAGAAATAAAAGACTTATTATTTATTAATATGAAGATTAAGAAAGGTAGTTTACTTATTTATTTCTATATTTCTCTAGTTTTATCTATTATTATAGTATTATTATTAGTAGTTATATTAACCTATTCCTTAAGAAGTTTCTTCTAAAAGGCTAGGTTCTTCCTTTATTATTTATAACTCTTTTATCTAACTATAAGACCTAAATATTAGTATTAGAAGTTATTAGTAAATAGGTAAGGTATAGTTTATACTTAGTAATAAAATAATCTATAATACTATAATATATATAGGTACCTATCTATATATATATTTAGATAACTATAGAGTTTACTTATTAGGCTTTATATAGATTTATAGTAGGAGCTAATTAGGATCTACTAACTATAGCTACTTATTTACTTAACTTCTTATAATAAGAAGTAGTAGTATTTGTATAGTATTATACTAATACTAAAGTAGTTTAAACTATTTTTATACTTGTTATTTATATATTACTATTCTAATTAACTATTAGTTTTAATTAGAGCTAAAACTATAGCTAGCTATAGTTTTATAACTTAATATTAAAGATCTTAAAGTTTATTATAATTATATAGTAGTATTAAACTATAGTATAATAATTTATTTAGCTAATATTATAGCTAATAGTAGCTATTTGAATTCAATAGGAGAAAACTAGTTAGAAGTAGTTAAGCTAGATATCCCCTATTTAAAAGTATTTTCTTATTTATCCTATAGCTAATTCAAATGTAATGAAAGATTTAGTAAATATCTATTTAGGTTTCTAGTAGAAGTAGTAAATGTTTTTAAAGGCTGAAGTATTATAGTAGGGATTCTTATAATACTTAGTAAAGTATTATTAGAATATATTAATATTTTAATTATACTGAGGTTTTTATATTATATAAAAGTTACTAATTTATATTTACAGTCTAAGTAATTAGCTAGTTTATCGAAATTATTAAAAATCTTCTAGTTTTTTAATAAAAATTTAGTTAATTTCTAATTTATACTATACCCTGCTTAACGTAGTAGTTTAATATCTAGCTGGCTTTTACTATTGTATAGTAAGAGTAGTAGGTTTAAATCCTATAATAAATAACTATAACTAGTATTCCTACTAATTATATAAACTATTTATAGTAATCACTATTAGCTATTAGCTCTTACTATCAGCTATTAATAGCTAGTAATTACTAATAACTAGTAATAAGTATTACTAACTAGCTAGTATTAGTATTATATAATTAAAATCTTTTAAAGAAGTAATTATAATAGATAGGTTTATATCTTTCCTATTTATTAGTAATTATATTAACTAACTATATTTACTACTTAAAGTTTCTTCTATTTAAATAGTTCTTTAGTACTAGTAGTATCTATAGGATAAATAAGGCAAAAGCTAACAACTAGGTACAACTACCTTTAAAGGGTCCCAGAGAGGTATATAACTTTAAATAGATCAGAAACCTTCAATATAACCACTAATTTATACTATATAGTTATCTACTATATAGGAAAATAGAAAGTATTACTATTAAAAGGAGTATTAATTAGGAGTAGTTTTTTATATATAAGGTATTTATATTACTTATAGGGTTGTTTTGTAGTTTTGTTAGAATTATATAAAAGCTTCTTAGAAAGATTAGTTTTCATTTTTTATTAAGTTAGTCTATTATTAGTTTATTAAAACTCCTACTAGGGGATCTAAAAGATCAGTATCTACTATTATCTTTTACTATCTTCTATTTCTTTTATATAATTCACTATTTACTACTAAGTTAAATTTAAATAGGAAGTTTATTAATATTAAAAACTGGCTATAAGAGATACTTTAGTAGTACCTAAATAGAATTATAATAAACTTAAAAAGTTTATACCTAAAGTAAAAACTTTTTACTAGATTCTAGGGTAGTAGTTTATATAAAGCCCTAATAGTAATATCCTACACAAGCCTTAAGGCTTAGGTTTATAATAGTTACTAGCTATTAATAGTTATTAGTAAGACCTAATGGCTAATAGTAGTTACTATATTTAATTTATATAATTAGTAAGAATATTGGTTGTAGTTACTATAGGATTCGAACTTATTATTTTTACTATAAAATAGTAAACGTTATTTAGATGTTAAACTATTATGTTAAGTAGGAATAGAATTAATAATTGAAATTACTATTTATCCGATAATATTATACTAATAGAAATAATTATAGAAATATTATAAAATAATATAAAAAGAATATTAGAAAAGTACTTTATAATAGTTTATTTTATAATTATAAATGTTGAAGTTAAAATAATTAATTCTAGAAAGCTTATAGAGATCTTCTAGAATTATACTTATTATTATCTTGTAATATTAGTTAAATTAAAGATATTTTTCATTTTCAAGGATATTAGAATTATATTTAGCGGTATATTCTCAGAAATAAGAGTAAGAGGATTATTTATAAGAAATATATAATAATTAAACGTTTTGTAGAAGATTGTAATTTAACATATACTTTCATAAACCTATGTTACAAATAGATATATGATTTCGAAATAGATAAATCTTTATAAACTTTAGTATAATTTAAATTCCTATATCTTTCTTAGAAATATTAATATTAAGATTATATTGATACTTATTCAGTCTTTCTAGTTGTTTTAATATAAATTAATACTAAATCTATTTTGATAATTCTGATAAAAAAGTTAAATAAGAAAGAGTATTATGATTTATAGAAATATATTACAAATATGTATAGTTTCTAGTCCAAAAAGAATTATATAATACAATTACTAACTTTTTCATACAAGTAGGAATATAACCATTAGTTATAGTATATTATAGAATATATAGTAACTATATATACCACTATATATATAATAGTATAGCTTTTACGCCCTATTAGTAGTGGATACTAGATATCTAATATTAGCTATAGTTAGAAATATAGTAATTAGTAAGTAATTACTATACTATAGATCTAAAGCCTTATATAGTACAATATACTATATATTACAGTAATAATAATAATATATAACTAGAATACTACTTTATATCAACATAGTAAGATTATAGATAATATATATTACTCTATAGATAAAGTAATATTAATTAATAGTTAGTATTTCCAATACTATTTTATTATAGATTAGTAAAGTGTATTATAGTAGAAGAAGCAACTATGAAAAGTTCACCTGAGGTTTATATAAAGTAAAAGATTATAAAAATTACTATTTAATTATTTTAGATTTTCCCTATTTTAGGATTCTAGCTAAGAGAATTTGAATAGTATATTAGTATTTCAAGGAGATTCTTATGAGATTTAAATAGTAATATTTAGTTAAAACCTTTATTGAAGTTAAATTAAAGCATTCCCCATAGTATTGTTAAGGAGTTAAACATATATTTTTAATTACTACTTATTAGAGTGTATTTAGAAACGTATTCTAATAATTATAGGTGTAATGAATTAAATAGTAGTCTTATTTGAAATCTAAATAATTCTATTTCTAATATAGATTAAAATAATGAGATTAATAACTCTTCAATAAGTAATAAGTCCTACTACTAAAGCTTAAGAAACAACTAGGATAATTCCAGAAGAAGATTCAAATATTGCAATGACTAAAAATAATAAAATATTAGACTTAAATATAAAAGATGGAATAATATGCAGGGAAAATCTAACTTTTATATTAATTTACTTACTGAATAAGATAAAGCTAAAAGAGACTATAAACACTATAAATATAACGTTTTCTTTACTATTTCAAATTATTCCAGTTTAAATAGTTATATAAGATTATATAAAATACTAATAAAAATAGTTAAATTACTTATATTTTATTAATAAAAGAAGGGCTAATAGCTCGCTATCTACTATAACTATTACTAGATATATTACTTCTTGAAATACAGCTTTAGCCTTCCTACCCCCCTACTAACTGCTATAGCTAGCTTCTAATTAATCTAAAGCTAAACCTCTTATAGTTATAATAGCTAGTATATCCGCTCTATATTAACCTCTTTCATAATAAATAATTAATAATTCTTTATATAATAACTTTATACTCCTATATCCTTATACTTTCATACTTTTATAGCTATTAATATATAATTTAAATATCTTAAGATATTTAATTACTACTAACTATAGGTATTCTATTTAAATATTTATCATATTCTTAATATCTATAATTTTATTATCCTTATTACAAATGAAACCCTACTTATTCTTAAAATAAAACTCTATACTATGAGTATAAGAGTTCTCTACTATTAATATAAACTAACTTATAATCTCTATATAAATATAATGAGACTTAGCTTACTCTTATTAGTAAATAGTCTTAATATATAAAATATAAATAATATATAAATAATATTTATATAGATATAGATACTTCTAATATAACTTAATAATTTCTGAAACCTTTATAATTATATTATTATAGTATTCTAAAATATTTACTAATTAATATTATAATAATATATTGATACTAAACTATTATCTAATTAATACTTAATCTCTAAAAGCTTTAGCTTAATATAATAAGTTATAAATTAACTAGATAATATTCTTTCAAATATCTATAAACTACTTATTAATTATAATACTTAGGATAATTTTATCAAGACTTATTCTAATGAACCAATAGCTTTAGTTATAGGAATTATATGCAAGTACTACTATATTTATTCTATACTTCTCTTTTTATATATAGCTATATAGATTTCAAGGGGACTTGAAATTTATTGTAAAAATATCAATATAAAAAGGTAATGGGTTATAGAATACCTAGCTTTTAAAGATACTTCATTTTATCTTATTTCTAAGAAGTTTAATAAACTTCTCAACTTTATAACCTTAGTAGTTACTTTTAGTAATATATATCAAACTCTAGTTTTAATAAGGCTCTTTTTAGATAAATTATTACTAGGAAGTCTTCTACTACTATAAGGTTAAATATTAGACCTAGAGGTATAATTACCTATAATCATAAGTAATTTCACTACTATTTTAAACTAATTATAAATTAGTATTAATATATATATTATTATGAAGTATAATTAACAGTTAAACCTATATATAGGGTGAAGAGCTTAGATACCATTCTAAGAATAGAATAAAAGTAACTAAATATCTTATTAGTAAGTGAAGTAGAAGAATTTATTCCTTTTACTTAGATGTTTATATTCCCTAAATATAGACACTAGATTCTAGTTATAATGAAAGAAGTAGAATAAATAGAAATTATAAATAGTTAGAAAATAATACTTTTATTTATTATTAACATTAAAGATATTAATATCCTAAATAGTAGATAGGTTTATAAACTAATAATAAACAAGATAACTAAAGAGACTATATATAAAGCTAGATAGGTAATTTAAAGTTATACTTAATATTTACGTATTAGTTATTAAGAAACCTTCAGTACTGGTGATAAACCTAAAAACTAGAAATATATAATAGTTCTTTCTAGTTATTTAGTATAGATGTTAATATGATATAACGTTATTATAACATTTATTTATACTAATATTAATAAACTTATATATATTTATTTTCTAATTATGTCTTATTCTAATATCAAAAAGAATTCTTTAGAATCTCATCTAAATATGAATACTTATAAAAATAATAAAGACTATACTTTCATTTATTTATTAAATAAAGTATCATATAATCAAAAATAGAATTCTCCACTTTAGTATAATTATCTAAAAATTATTCTTTATTTAATAGGATTTATTATTTCTCTTTCTAACAAAACAGTCTTTATTTTTTAATAAAAGACCCTATATAGCTATTTTAGCTTACTATATAAACGATATGTCATTAATTACTAATAATCAGAAATAACTAACTATATATATAATTCTTTGAAACAGAAAATAAAAATCCAGAACTTAGGAAAACCTTTTACTTTTCTTACTTATAATTTATCTATAAACTAAAAGAAAGGTTACTATTAATCAGAATAAATAAATTAAGAACATTATTAAAGAATATGAAAAGGAATCTGTTTATAAAATTGAAACTTCTATAAATAATAATTTCAAATTATTTCAAGATAAAGAAAAAGCTTTAAAACCTAATATTTTTAAGTTTCAATAAGAAATAAGAGCTCTGTTATCTATTAAGTCTAAGAATAAAGCTTAATACTACTCCTATAGTAATAGTTTGTTCTCAACTTATTAATAGTTTAGATGAAAGTTATGTTTAGTTTATTAATTATATAGAGAGTTATTGAAATAATAATAAAGAATATAGATTTATTCATAACTACAAAGATATACTTTCTACTGCAATCATTATACAATATACTAATTTACCTTACGTAAGAGACTTAAATGATAGAAAACCTATTTCTTTACATTTTCTATTTAGGAAGAAATAGTAATATTATAAGCTATTCTACCACAAAATAAAACTAATACTTATATCTATTTATAAAACTAAATATATAGCCTTCTTAAATACCTATAAAGAATTAATTTAGTTGTATTATAACTATAGTTATATAAATTTAACATTAGGATTATTTAAAATTAAAAAACCTAAAACGTTTATGGATAATTGAATACCAAAGCAACTAGTTAAAGAACCTGAATTTTATAAAAAGTAAAATATACAGATATAAGATATTACTTTATAAGAGATTTTATTATATGTAAAATTGTCTTTATATATTATACAAATATAGAGGATAATATAGTAGATATTTTAACTAAGCTTTTAGGTTTAGTAAAACTGAAGTAGATTTTATCTAAACTTAAAGAAAAGATATTTTAAAAATCGTTTTATTTTTATTTTTAATAGTTTTAGATATATAACTTTATATAGTTTTTCTCTTTTTACTTTTTAATAAGTTTTATAAGTTTCTATATAAGTAAACTATATATTAGCGAAATATGCTTTATAGGGAAATATTAGATTTACTCTAATATTGAAAATAGTTCTATTTTCTATTATTCTAATAGGTATAATAAGAGTTTCTATAATATTTCTTTGTAAATAAATCGTATGGAACTCGCTTTATAAATATATATTTAACTTACCTTTTTATTCCTAGTAGTTCTTAAGTAAATAAAGTAAAATTATGAAGGTTTATTCTTTTATAGAATACTAGAAATAGTTCGAGCTATATGTATTATAGTTATGATACTTTATATATGATAATTATAGTAACGTATATACTATAGCTATATTATAATATATATTATATTTTAGCTTATGTATTATAGTTATAATATATAATATATTATAGTTATGATATATAATATATTATAGTTATAATATATAATATATCATAACTATGATATGTATTATTTTATAGTTATAATATATAATATATTATAGTTATAATAGTTTATATATAATACTAAGATATATATATTATATTTATAGTACTTCATACATTATAGTTATAATAGCCTATACACTAGAACTCTAGTAGTATAGCTAGAAGTCGGAAATAAACATTCTATATAAATGTTTAATATCTCTACGAATAATAGTTAGAAATAGTTAATTATACTATTAATTAAATTACTATTTCTCTTTCTATATAACTATTATTATTAAGAATACTTTAAACAAGTCTCTATATTGAGAAAACTACTTTTATCATATTATATTTCTCCTGATTTCACGGTTATCTATAATAGTAACTNAGAAAACTACTTTTATCATATTATATTTCTCCTGATTTCACGGTTATCTATAATAGTAACTTAACTATCAATTTATCTATTTATTTATCGGTTCTAATACCTATAGTATACCTCTTATAATAGCCTTAATACTATAGCCTCTCGTAGTAGTCTCTGTTAGATTTATTCTAATATATAAAGAACTTCTGTTTCTATTATTCTAATAGAAGTAATAAGAAGTTGTATAATATTTCTATATGAATAAATCGTATAAAAGTCGCTCTATAAATACATACTTATTTTATCTTTTTACTCCTAGTAGTACTTAAGTAAATAAGGTAAAGGTATAGAGGTTTACTTTTTTATAAGGTATTAGAAGTAGTTTAAACTATATATACTATAGTTATAACACCTTATATACTATAGCTATAGTAGCTAATATGCTATAGTTATATTATAATATATATTACATTTTAGCTTATATACTATAGTTATAATATATTATATGCTATAATTATGATAGCTTATATATTATACTAAAATATATATATTATAGTTATAATATCCTATATATTATAACTATAGTAGCCTATATACTATAGCTATAGCTAGAATTCTAGTAGTATAACTAGAACTCTAGTAGTATAACTATAATTCCAAAATAAACCCTCTATATAAAAACNAGTAGTATAACTAGAACTCTAGTAGTATAACTATAATTCCAAAATAAACCCTCTATATAAAAACTTTAATATCCCTACTAACAATAATTAGAAAAAGTTAATTATACTATGAATTAAATTATTATTTCTCCTTCTATTTAACTATCATTATTATAAATATTTTAAATAAGTCTTTATATTAAGAAAACTATTTTTATCATATTATATTTCTCCTAATCTTATAATTATTTATAGTAATAACTTAACTATTAATTTACCTACTTATCTATTGATTCTAATAGATTATAAGCCTAGCTCTTCTTAACCTAAAGATTTTATATTTTATTTATTAAACAATTACCTTTCTTATTTATTTATAAAAGCTAAATACTACAATAAAATCTACAAAAATCTCTACCTTTTTACTACTTTTATAAAAACTAAATATCTTACTAGAATTACTTTATTCTTATAAAAAATCAACCTTATTTAATAAGCTATTTTAATACCTAAAAATCTAATATTTCTACCTATTTTAGCTTTTTTTTAATTCTTTAGATGTTTAAGATTTATTCTTAATTAATTACTTTTTTAATTTACTTTTAAATCTATTTCTTCTTTAGTTTCAAATTATTTTAATAGTAAAAAGATTAATATATATAGAAAATCAACTCTTTTTATCTCGAGTTTTACCTCAATTTTTAATTAATTTTATAAAGAGGTAAAATTTAAATTTATTCGAAAAAGAAAAGGAAAATACTAAAATTTAGATCTCTAATTTTTAGATTTATTCTTCAAGTTATATCTTTATTTTAAATAGAAAAAAAAGATTTTAATCTTTAATCTCTATCTTTTTAGAAAGCATAATACTTTTTTATACTATATACTATAATATTTTTATATTCTTTTAGAAAAAGCATTTATAATCTATATATTTGAAGTAATTTATTTTACTATAATAAACATAAATAAGTCTAGAAAGATTACTACTTCTAAATTAATAAGAAGTAGTAATTATAAAATCTAGTCTATTCATATTGAAGTTTTACTTATTAGTAAAAATATTTTTATTAATATTACTAAACCTATTACTTCTTAAAATAAAAATAAAAATAAAAAAGCTCTAAGTTATACATAATTATACTATAAGGATAACTTTCTTTAAATAATTAAAGATAATATAAATATCTTTCAAATATTTAAATATTTATAAAACCTCTATAAGCCCTTAGGATTTACTAATAAATTCTTAATCTATAGAGAATTCTTTAATATTACTTTAAGTAATTTTAATAATATAGAAAAATATCTAAATAGAATTAAATAATTAACTAATAACCTATTTTATAACAAATTAGAATTACTTAAATAAATAACTATAATACATATTTGAAATAGTTTTAATTCTAGTTATAAAAGTTTTATCATTTTTATAATTCAGAACTTTAAGTCTAATAAAAAGACTTATATTTTAGATTTTTTATTTTCTAATTTATTAGATAAATCTAGAAGAAGAAATAATAATTTAATTAATTATACTAAAAATATTTAGAAACAAAAGAATTTTAGAATTATTAGAAGTATTTATAAAAAACAAAAGAGAACCTTTTATAAAGATTATAAGAAGAATAATTATACTAAAGAAAACTATATTTATTTTCATTTAAAAAACTCTAAATTAGTAGAAGAATATCCTAGTTAACAATAGTCATAAAAATAAGAAAAAGTCTAAAAAAAGAATTTAAAATCTATTAATATTACTTTAACTAGACTTAAAGAAAATAATAGAGTAGAAGATAAATTATTAGAAGATGAAGAAAGTCCCAAATCTAAAGAATTTATTTCTAAAGATATAAATACTGATTTATTTTCTAAATAAGATGATATTTTCAAACATATTAGAATTACCTAAAAGCCCCTTATAAAAAGAAATAATAATAATAATAAAACTCTAGGTTTTTCAATAAATTAACAGATTATTAGAAATTCTAGGAATTTATTTAAAAGAGACAATTATACAAATATTTATTTTTACTTAGATATTACTATTACTATTTATATAGTTAAAAATAAGTCTATTTATTCAATATAAAACTAGTTTTAAAATAGATTAAATAGAGAAATATTACATACCTTATAGCTACAATAATAGGAGATTTAAAGATATTTCTAAAAAATTAAACTTTTTTATTAAAAGAAGTTTATCATATTTTAGAATTAAGAGTTAATTTATTATCTTAAAGCAAACTTAATATTATAGGAATTATATTAATGTTCTAGAAAAAACCTATATTATATAACATAGAAAAGAATTCTATTTTAATAGTAGGATTTAAAAAGAATAATTTATATAAATTTAATATTCTTATTTTATAAAAAGATATTATTCTTTCTATTATTATATTATATAAAATNTATCATTCTTTCTACTACTATAATATAAAATATTTAACTTTTATATAACTATTTAAATTATATTAATATAAAAGTTATAAATAGTTTAAAAAATAATACTTTAAATTTATCTTATAAAATAAATAAACTAAATATTATTTCTATTTATAAAACTTATATTAAAAGAGATTTTATTAATGATATTAATAGAAATAATAAAAAATAGACATAAAATCTTTAATATTTAGATGATATTAGTTTGAATCTATATAGACTTATAACTCTTATAATATATAATAGATTTAATAGACTTGTTCTATTTATTAATAAATCAACTAGATTTACTTAGAGATCTTTATTAAATATTAAATTAATTAAAGAAGTTTTAAAAGTCTTTCTCAAATTTAAAGAATTAGTTAATAATAATGATAAAAGAAACAAAAAAGAATTTAATATTAATAGAAGCAATAGATTTACTAATAAAAGAATAAAAGATATTTATTCTTATTCTAATATGATTTATAATATAAAACCTCCTTATACTTATAAACCTAATAGTTTAATAGAAAGAATATTAAGAATTCTAGGTAATAAAATTAGAATTCCGATTTATTATTCAAATTTATTTTATTATTGATAAAAGGATACTTTAATAGCTTCTATATGTATATATAATAGAACTCCTCATAGTTCTATAAATTTTAAATCTTCTTATAAGCTAAAAAATAAATAAAGACCTAGTATTAATAATATTAAAATATAGGGTAGCCTCTATTATTGTAAAAGTAAAGATCCTAATACTAAAAAATTAGATATAAGAACTTATAAAAGA
>QAPG01000931.1:0-12897 GCA_004366825.1 Colletotrichum spinosum
GTAATAATAGTAATGATAGTAATAATAGTAATAATAATAATAATAATAATAATAATAATAATAATAATAATAATAATAATAATAATAATAATAATAATAGTAATAATAGTAGCGCCTTTTACTCCTTAATACTAAAGATAAGCTAGCTAACTAAATTATATTACTATTAGGTAGCTTGCTTTAAATAGTTATTATTATAATTAATATTATTAAATTCTTATTCTAATACTTATATCTTTTTTTAACTTCCTCTAGATTATAATCTTACTAATAATTATTACTATAGTTTTAACTTTTATAAAACTTATAAGTTTTTATAATTTATAAGTTATAATTATCTGTAAACTATTATAATAAATAGTTAGGATTAATAGTTAGGATAGGTTAAAATTAGTAGTTAGAATTAGTAATTAGGATTAATAATTAGGATTAGTAGTTAGAATTAATAATTAGGATTAGTAGTTAGGATTAGTAATTAGGATTAATAATTAGAATTAATAGTTAGGATTAATAGTTAGAATTAGTAGTTAAGATTAGTAATTAGAATAGGTTAATTAGATTAAATTTATTTTACTTTAATTTTATTATTACTAATAAGTATTATTATAATTATAAATTTTATAAAACTCTTAAGTTATTATAATATGTAGTTAAAATATAAATTAAATATTAGGGATAATATTAAAATTAGGAAATATATAATTTATTTATAGATATATATTAATAATTATATCTATAAAATATAGAAGTTATTTATATTTTATCTAATATTATTAATATATAAACTAAATTTATAACTTCTATTTAAATATAATAAAACTTAGGAATTTAAAAAAAGACTTCTTAAGAATTAAATAAATAAGATTATTATTAAAATAGTAGTATTATTAATCTATAAGCTTATTAGTAAATACTATTAATATAATAATTACTATTTATCTAAATATAATAAAACTAAAAAGTTGAAAAAAGGATTTTTTAAAATTTAAATAAATAAGATTATTATTAGAATAATACTATTAGTTTAGAAACCTATTAATAAATATAATTAGTATAATAATTACTATTTAGTAATTATTACTTCTTAAGTAGGAGAATTTAACTAATTATTAAGACGCTCTACTTTCCTTACTCTAAGGCTTACTGCTAGAGTTAAGGTATCTCGTAATTATTACTATACGACGTTTCGTTCCATGAATCAGGTGACATGGTGGTGGACCTCGTCGTTACTAGTGGCTTTTTTCGCGTGTGAAGTGCTAATGGACCGTTTCCACTGACAGACGCGGGTTTCGAATGAGGGGTAAAGATGTGGTCAAACGGGAGGGTTTACAGAGGTCCGGTTTTCTTTACGCTGCCATTGATCCCGCTGTGAATCGTGGAGTAATACAACCTACGCAGTATGTGTAAACCCTCTCATCGGCGGCGTGTTCTCGATCCTAGTATGGGCCTCTCCGCTGTTGTCTCACTTCCAGTCGATAATGCATTGTGCTACGGTTGTCCAATCACCGTTGAAATCATCGAGCATAAGACAGCAGAACTCTTCTTGGTTCTGTTCTCCAATTTTCCTCCCTTGTACTCACGGTCTAGCAAACTGAGCTACTCCCTATTCATGTGATATTGCTAGAACTCTCACTGCGCCTTGAGCAACTATCGTGATAGATAAGCAATCAATTCAGCGGAACTGAACATCGTCAAGTGCTGGCATAATGAAGAGCGGGGCTAGAAGTTCTCACAATCAACTCTTCTCTGTGTGTTGTGCCTTACCCTCTCCTCCCCTTCACTGCGCTTTTCGCACTTTCTTGGTTGGCTCTGAGGGGACTGTTTTTCAATTGCTTATGGAGTTGCTTCTGAGGAGAAGGTGAGGCACTTCAAGCTCCACAACCATCAGCACCTATAGAGTACCTAGGAAAGGATTGGTAAGAAAACGAAGTAATCCGCCATGTCGAGCAGATACTTCTTTGAGACGTCGGTTGAGAGGAAACTTCATGATAAGATGTGCGGATGGCAGCTGGCATTGGATGACGCATTTTCTAATCTTACTAATCAATCACCCTTCGTCCTTTGACTCTCGTTGCTGACGACTTAGGTACGTGGCAGCGCGCAGACGCCGCAGAAGCTGTCGAGTACACCTGACGCATTCTGACTGAGCCAGCAAATACTGTCGGCTGATACTTCCTCTCCACGGCCGAAATGGTGTATCAAGTGGTTTGGACATTGATGCAGCCTTCCCCCCGCTAAGCCCACGCAGCAAGCCTTTCAGAGCTTGCATCTTGCATTCCCAGCGGGAGGTGACAATTGGCGCTTGAAAAGTGGGTTCGACATCGAACCTCGGCGGGCATATGACTCCTAGAGGATGTCCTCATGAGAAGTCATAGACCACGAGGCTTTCCCTGCCATGCTTTGTCTCTTTCAGAACAATGACCATCTCGTCGTCAAAGCCCACCCAGCTGTGTAAACCATCTAATAGACCAGGCTCAGTATCCAAGGTAGGGCCACCTTTTCCCGATATTTCGGATTCCGTGGGCGGACTGCTTCGAACTTCAATACTCTTACCGTGTACGCGCCCCTCGAGGTCCCAGACCCGGATCTCTTCTCCCCGGCAGCTTACGCTAACGGCCTTTCCTCTCGCCGTTATATCTGCATCGCCAATGCCAGATGTATGACCCCAAAGACGGACGCCTGCAGAGATTGATAGTTTTGACGCGTCAGAGGTGCAGATGTGAAGAATCAGGGTATTGTCTGCCATTACAGCCAGCAGATATGGGTGATTATAACATAAGGTCGTTGGGCCCTCTGGCATGTGCCTTGACGGGTGCCCTGACGGACCTCGCTGTTGAGCCGGCGTGTTCCTATCTGAAGGACAGTGTGTTGAAGACGACGTCTTGTATGACCCGGTGAATGCGAGTCTCGTCGAAACAATTTTGGGTGAGGATAATGTTGCAGAAGCGTGGAGTGCGACATGCAGGTCCTGGATGCCAATGGACCATCCTTCTCGTGCGGGTTGAATGTAGGCAATCGAAGCTACCAGATGCGATGATATCCGTCTGATAGACAGTGCCAAAGGAGATTGTGACGTCTGAGACTTGAGGGAAGTCAACAGATAAGGGTTCGGTAGTGTTGCTGCGACTCTTGTGCTGCCGCTTCTTTTTTCGTTTTTGGAAAAGCGCCCTACCAAGTGTCTCTCTTCCAGCTCGCTTCCAGATTCTTCGCGAATGGCCCTACCAGACTCTTCATCCGTGTCAATCCCGTCCTGTGGTGTCGCCGGTCCCATTTTCTGGAGGGGAGGAAGTCCAAAGTTGTAGAGCGATATCGAGACCGAATCCGTAGCTGTCAAAAGAAGAGGATGATGGTACGCGACAGCAATGAGCTGGCCGCTGCTGCTTTTCTCATGCCGGTGCCTCTTCAAAAACCTGCCGTCATCGAGGCACAGTCTCCAAATGCCAAAGCCACCGTCAACGAAGCCCACCGAGACATCCATTCGACGCAACTCCAAGTGTTGATCATCAATGGCCAGACAAGTTGGCTCTGACAAGAGCTCGCCTTCCTGGAGTCGAAGTTGCGCCATTGGCTTTCTCGTCCTCAAATCCCATGCCCTCAGTCCAGCAACTGCGTCGGCAGTAACGGCTATTCCTTCCACCACTTTCACCAGGGTCCTTCTCGTCATAAGACTGTCGAATCGCGGTTCTGCAACGCCGAGCTCTTGGACAGTAGCGTTTCCCTGAGCCCAATTATGCCGTAGCCGGTATTGTCGTTTCCAATCAACCCCCTCCCGAAGCCCACGTTGCCGAGCGCCGCCGCCTGGCCGTATCACACGTTTTGCCGGCATTTTAATCTTAGGCCTTTCTCCGGCAGAGGCCTGCCGGAAACCGGGTATCCGCAGTGCACGCGGAAGCACAAAGCGATGATAGTAAAGGGTTCTCCACAGCTGAGAGTCAGCGGAGAGTCTATCAAGACGACGCGACACTGGAGCCACGCCGAGCAAAGTTGAGGTAGGTAAGAAGGATAGAATGCGGATGAGCAGTTCATCGGACAGCGATGAGAGGAAGTCGCTGGCTGCGAAGTGGTGTTCTTCATTTACTTGCGCAACGACGGTCTCGCTCAGCTGAGATGCAGTTAATCGCGCTCGTTTCAAGGCTGCCTCATCGCCACCTGTTGGAGGTTGGTGACGCTTGCGCTGCATCTTGTACCTAGCTTGCAAGTGCCAGCACCACACGAAATGGTCTCGAGCGGAAGAGAAAGTTGCCCGCCAGTTCGGTGAGAGAGAGGAAAAGAATGGCTGTAGCTATATAATACTACCGCAGTTGGTGCTTACCTACTCGAGGCAAGCATAGAAGACAAGAAGTGTAGCATTGTGGAAGAGATAAGATAAGATAAGATACGTAGGAAAACCGCCACCCGCCCCATGTCTGAACCTCATTCAATTGCGCAAAATCCCTAACATTCGAGAGAGGCCGCCCGAATTCTTCCACAGATGAGGGTAGTCGTCGAACGTGACAGTGATCTCTGTTCCTCGCATACGTAGTGTGCAAACACTCGTTCGAGGAATACCAATGGAAAATTATCACTGGCCGTCTTTTCGCCGTCACTGGAAGCCGGACCAAACCTCGCCTCCTGGAGGCGTGTAAGAGGTCCTCCCCCCTTGGTAGATATCAACCTGCACGGTAACGCTCGTATTAGCAGCGACCCAGTCAAACTAGAGGACCTACAGGCACTGACCGTGACTCCGGGGTCGTTCTGCGGGGCATATCCGGGGATACTCTTTAGGAAAGAAGAGGGTGGTTGAGAGGTGCCGGACCCAACGACGACCAGCTGGGCACACTCGGCATAAAACTGGGGCGTGTTCGCCTGATGAAGAGCGAGCAATTCGTGCCGAACGAGGTAGTTGCCGGGCTTGAGATTACTGGGGATCTTGCTGGACCACTTGAGCTGCTTCAGAACGATTGCTGTGCCCCAGTTCTCGCTGTTCAAGTTGTTCCCCCATAGACCCATCTGGTCGATCTTGAACCAGCTCTGCTTGTCGCCTGCGCAGCCCTGGAAGCTGCCGCCGCAGTCGTACAGCCAGACCATGACAGGGCCTTGGGCGTGAGTCCACTGCTTCCAGTTGGCCGTGATGTTGGTGCCTGCCTTGATGCTCGCCGAAAGAGGCGCCGAAGTTCCCCCGTTGCAGCGCATCTTGATGTCGCTTACCGTCAGGGTCGGATTGTAGTCGGGCTGTGTGTCTTTTTGTTAGACAGGATCAAGGTGGGCTGCGAAATTTGAGCAACCACATACCCACTGTCTCTGAATAGTAGGCGGCGAGGTTGCCGGTGCAAAGCCTTCGTACCCTGGGTAGTTCTTGCCATCGATGGTGTAGCTAGTCACTGCTCCGTGGCCTGCAACGGCAGACGCAAGGCACAGCAACGGCACAACGGTTCCGGAAAACATGATTTCGGCTTGAGCTTGAATGATATATTTCTTGAAAAGGTTCTTTGGCTAAAGCCAGACAACAGGTTAGTGTTCCCGGCTGTGAGGCAAGTATTGGAGAGTCCAGTGCCGTTTAAATAAACTTGGCTCTAACAGTGAGAGAGCAGGCTGGCTAAGGTGTCAATGGCTCTTAGGAATGATTCCTAGCCTGATGTGATTGACCAGAAGCAAGCCGACAATATGGCCAGCTTTTCATACCCATCGTAACTACATACTGCAGTCGTTTGCAAGGGTTGGCAACCGTCAGCCAGAAGCCGGAGAACGGGCCGCGGTTGCGACGATCGCGGGGCAGGACCAGGAGTTGAATTCTGGAGCGGCAAATAGGCGTGACAGTCGCTAGAGGCTAAAAGGTTGCAATAAATCGACCCAGAACGACAGGCTTATGATGGAGGTCGTGGCGGCCTGTCAGTCGCTTTGGAAATTGGAGTAGTATTGCAGCCGGCGACATGCATGCCGAAGGTCCCATCGAGCGGCACTGTGGACTCCGAAGGAGGCTTCAAATAGCGTAAGTTGTCAGTCGTCGGACGGGCAAAGTCGCAGCAAAATCTATCGTGTGAAATCAGAGATACTTAATGAACCGTGCCGAACAGGCTGGTGCGGTTAAAGGGCACGTCATGAAGAAAATCATCACACTGACCACCCGAATCACTCGGGCAGATTGGTAAACGGGAGAGAGAATACGGATACACTCGCGTGAGATCATCGCTTAGGCTCAGCTAAAATACTTCATCCAGGTGACTTGATTCGGCTGCTTGCTGGCCTTGGCCGAGCTCTGATGTCGCTGTGTTGTTGCCCGGAAGACTTTATGTCTTCGAACATACTTGGATAAAGCACTAGGCTTTGTTTGTTACCTCACTTGGGTCAAAATTATCAGTTGGATGGGCCAACTTCTGCTGGCTCTGTCCGGGTTTATTGGACCTTGGCTTCGAGATGTGGTTATGACAACTTCTTACCCCTTTCTTCCTGCTGAGTTCCGAGTGACCACGTCCAAAGCCATGGTCTCTTTGCTCTGGCTATTAAGGTGTGTGCCTTGATGTTGATTTTCCTCTTCTGCAAGAGTGGCCCTAACCGTTGCGGTCGGCCATTGCTGTCCGCCGTACCCTCAGTCATCATCGACGTAGTTCCCCTCATTCTCAACCTCGTGGTCAATGCCGTGGCGTCAACCCCCCTTTTGCTGGCTGAAGGTAATTTCAACAAAACGCCTAAAGCATATTGAAATGTGCATCACGAGACTCTTCGTGCAGCCTAGCAAAAGCCACGAGCGAAGTCTTGTGGAGCTTCATATCGCTCTGGACTCAGCAGAGTTCGATCGTACATCATCATCCGGACACTCCAGCATCGCAGGACGATGCTCGTCGTTGCTTACTCCATAAGTGTTGGCTGCCCTTCAGAGTATTAAATAGAACGCAAAAGAACCAGACATCTCGAAAAACTTCTCTCTGCAGCTCATTCACTTCACAGCTTTACCTTAACATTCGATCAACCTCAATTAGGCTCAACAAGTCACCACTCTCACACCATGCAACTCACAGCCATCATCGTGTCTCTCGCCATCGGCGTTGCTGCAAGCCAGACACCCTGGGGCCTGCCCCTGTGCGCGGTAGACTGCCTCCAGGTGCAGGTCAACAGCACCGGATGTCCCATCGAGAACCCTAGGCTGTGCCTCTGCGACGAAGCCGATAGGCTGGAACTGATCGACTGCGTGGTCCTTGGCTGCGACCAAGCCGACGCCGCGAAGGCTAAACTCATCGCCATCGAGCAATGCTACGGGCCTCTCTTTTAAAGGGATGCTAAGAAGAGGTGACCTTAGCCTTCGAGGCTGTTATCACAATTTCATCCCGGCTATCCCGGCGAAAAAATCGACAAGTTTTCCTCTCCGGCCGAATAGTTTCGACTCCTATATGGCATCTCCAACTGCCTGCCTTGGTTACCTACTTTGGTTACCTACCTTGGTTACAGGCATGGGTAGAGTTAGAGCTTTGCCGAGATGGACGCCAGACAGGATGGACGAGGTAGTTTTTGAAGATGGAGACTGCCGGAATTTGGTGCCGGAATTTGGTGTGATCATCCTGAGGCTGCATGAGTAGGGAGACTTGGAGAGAGAATGTATAGATGATCTTGCTGCAGTGTTCATCGACAAATGTGCCGTGCAGTCCAACAGTGTTCTTTTGACCTTCATTCGTCGTCGACTGATTTCACCGGGTTGTCTGCTTTCCGCGACGCCAGCGGAATGGGGAATCCACGTGTATGTGCTCATGGAGCGCAAGTCCAGTACACACGTCTATACATGTCACAAGAGAGGTATCCGGCTGAACAGGTCGTCATAGAGCTTTCCAACCCACCCGTCCGTCACGCCTCCTCTTGCAACGATCCCGAGGCCACCGGCAGCCCAGATTCCGAATACAGTCGCACTCAGGCCATGCAAGGCCCACCACATCCTTCTTTTGTGCCTGCGAGTTCTCTTATCGACAACCGAGGCGCCGCTGCCTCTCCAACCCATCGCCGTCGGAGCCAACCCTAACCATTTGGCAGCGCCCCAAATCATATGGCCTGAGCCCACAACCAGAAGCCCCGTGTAGGCAAGCCAGGAAGCTATCGGATGTCGGGCAAAGCCATGAGCAATAAAGGCAAGACCGATATTTGAGCTGTCGCCATCGACCTGAAGGGGCAGGACCCGGTTGATGCCCACGTGCGCAGCAAGAAGTGCCGTAAGAGCATATCCTGACAACGAAATGTAGCTCAAATGCGGCCATATTCGTGTCGCCGAGTTCGAGGGATGCGAGGTCGAAGGACCGTAACCTTTGTCAGTGTTCGACCGATAGAGGGCATACATGCCCGGTGTGTTGCCGCCGTAACGTCGGAGATTTTGGGACCGCCGTACAAGACGGAGGGCAACTCCGGAAGCGATGTGGGCGGCGATCGGCAGGCCAACGAGAATAGGCTCCGTCAGCGATGTTTGATAGATCTCACGAGACTGTAAGAGATATGTCTCAGAGGCAGAAACGGAATGTGCTAGTAGGGGTATTATGGAAGTGTTGGCTAGGTGAATAGTCGTGAAGATTGGGATCAGGTAAGAAGAAAATTTCTGGATTCGGGTCACTGGTAAGGCATGCAAGTCAAAGTCAGTTGGTTATTCCCTTCCAAAGGAGATTAGTCTGGCAGCAGGCACGTACGATAGAATATGGCTCCGTGGCCGCTCCCGCTCAATCCGGGGGCGGAGGAAGTAGATCTTGCTGATGCCGTACCATCTTCCGAGTCGTCTCCGGGTTTAAGAGGGAGGTCTTTTTCGATATCCGCCCGCGGCGTCTCAATTGGCAACGGTTCTAGTTGGAGAAGGGATATGAGAGTGTCTTCTGAACCTCGTGATCTGAGCGACCTTAAGTCCATTGCTCGACAAGTTGTCGCGCCGCAATGCGCTCTTGCTTGCCCGCTTTTGGGGATATGGAGGAGAGGAAGCAGCTACGATGGTAGGTTTAGTTGATCTCAGATGGGTAAGGTACCTTGCGAATTGGTGTCTTCGCGGACCGCGCAGGCGCGATGATACATGCGGGAACCTGCAGAACTAAGGTATTACGCGAGAACCTGGCCAGCTGACAATTTCTAGGAGCATCATAGGCTGTAGGGTTACAGGTGGGGGTCAGCAGCTACCTCGTATACATTTACTGCGCATTATTTTCTAACAGAGTCAATCAAGTATAGATACTATGATATATAATTAAAAAAGTATGATGAAACATATAGCCATATAAGTAACTGTAAGCCAGATTCTAGGTATTTTAATAAAAGTATTCTGGTAATATATTACTTTATAAATTTTAAAAAAATCTATATATTCTAAAGTTAAGCTAGCTACTATAGAGTTACTACTTAGTTCCTTCAGTATGAAAGTATTAATTAATCTTTAATCATATAAAAATAAATAATATAGTATATAGTCTAAAAATAAGTTATTAAAAAGTATAATCTATTCAAACTAGAATAAAACGCTTAAATGCGTATAAATAGACTACTTAGGCTTTATATAAGCTAGTATAAGTAGAATATATAATTAGAAGCTAAAATCTAATATACATTATATATAACTAAACGTAGTTATATATGCTATATGGGGTTCTGTTTCGAATAGTTTAAATAGAATAAAGCCTGTAGAAATAATATTAATACTTAAAGTTTAACTAGTATAAACTCTATTTCTTAAGTATATTATTCTTGATATAACCTTCTAACTTTAAAAGTTCTATTTATAAGCTAGTTCTTTTGAATAATACTAGTTAAACTTTCTATTTATATCTTACAAGAAGTTTTTTTATAGTTCTGTTATTTTTATTAAATTTCTATTCTTTTAATAACAGAAATGATATTGTTTATAAACTACTTGGATGTTTCTTATTAACTCGAAAGTATTTCAGAGATGAATAAGGTTTTTTTAATTTTATTATTATTATAATTTAGGATTTATACGTTTTAATTAGTAGTTATATATCATATTAGGATTTTTAAATATTAGAAGTTTTTCTTAAACTCTTTTTTATTGTAAATTTAAGTAATATAATTAATCTATTATATTAATCTAAATAATAAAAGTATTAAATTAGTAGTTCTAGAGAAATTTTGTAAATCTATTAACTATAAAGTCTCTTCAAGATATATATTTAATCTTAACATACTCAATTAAATTTTCATCTATAACTAATAGTTATAGATATCTTTATATTATAGTTTTATGTATAGTTATATTATTTGAATAATTATAAAATATATTATTCATTAGTTATTATATCAGATTTAGACAGTGAGCTAATGTTTGAATATTTTATTTCTACTAAATATATTTATTATAAAGTCTATTTAGAATATAATAATACACTAATTCAATAAAATAGGTTTTTAAATAGTTTAAAATAGTATTAAAAGTTCTATGTTAGTAGTTAAAATAGTAATAATATTTTAGTTATTAGTTTACTATACTATTAGGCTTTTAAGAGATTTATATTATACATTTAAAAACGTTTTTAATTATGACTACTATTTATAAAGCTAGTATCTGTAGTAATTATAAGGTTCGTAAGTAGATTACTAGTTTTATAATCAAACTTAAAATAGAGGTTTTTATTTTATTAAGGTATTATATTATCAGTTTAGTTTTAATATAGTAGTTATCTGAGGGGTTCTAGTTAAAATATAATAATTAGTTTATTATATAGGGAATATTTAGTTTTGTTATAATTATAGTGTGATTGATAAACTTAATATTTTATTACTAAGACTTAATTTCTATATAGGAAACTAAATTATATTATGAGAAGAGGTTTTTAATTCTTAATGAGGTTTAAACTATTCAATAATATATATATATATCTATGTATATATATTATAAAGTATTTGAGAAGTGTTTTGTTATATGTCACTTATCAGAGTTATAGTTATTATTCTATTTAACTTTGAATAATTTTAATAATAAGAAATTAGTATAAGTCCTTATTCTTTTGAAGTAATATTTCTATTAAAAGTCTACTTATAATATAAGTATTTTAGAAGTATTTTCAAGGGAAAAAGAAATATATAGTTCTTAATATAGAAGAAGAAGAAACATACTTCTTATGTTAGTAATATAAGTTTCTCATAATAAGTATAAAGTTAAAATACTTAGAATCTATTTCTAAATAGCGTTATTATAAGAAAAATGTTTTTGAGAAATTATATAGTATTTTATTAAAATAGTAGATATTATTTAATATTGAATAACTTAATAGTATTTCTTTGTAAATAATTTTATTAAGTATTATATATATATCAGTATCAATTACATTATATTAGTATAGATTAAAACTAGAGTATCTTATACTTATTATAAAGATTCAAAATAATATATTTACTAGACTAATTATATAAATCTTATATTTATGTTATTATTACTAATATTTATAGATAATTAGTTAAATTTTAAATCTTAGGAAATACTTATACTTATTGAATTTATAAGTATAGATATAATAGTATTTCAAAACTTTTAAACTTTCAATAAAGGCTTTCTTAATTCTATTTTAAAAATACGATTTAATATAGGTTTTAAAATAAGTCTATTTAGTAATTATGATAGTTTTAATATAGATAAAAATAAGTATTATTAAATAAAATACAAATAGTATATAAGAATAAGTATAGTACTAAAGCTGCTATAAAGCTATGCCGGCTTATATAAAACCTAACTGCTCTATTCATATATATTTAAGTACTTTACTCTAGTTTAAATAGATTATACTTTTTAATAACCTATATTTAAGCTATATACTATATTATTTATTTATTATAGTTATAAGCTTAGAAATATTTGATTTATCTCTAAACTACTCTTAATTAATTAGTATAAAGAAAATTCTTTTTAGTCTATCTTATTAATTCTTTAATAAACTACTTAAAAATAGTATATTTAATTACTAATAGTCTTAATATTATAGTAAAGCTATTTAATAGCTTTAATTTTAATTATTAATATATTATACTATAATTCTATATAACTAATTGTAATATTTAGAAATACTTTAATTTATATATTAAATTAAATCTTAATATCTTAAAAATAGTTAATCTTTTTAACTTTTATAAATAACGTATCTGAGAAAATACTACGAGATAAATAACTATAAATACTAAACTTTTTACTCCTAATACTAAGAATATTCTCAACTACTATATAATAGATTTCAAGTTTTAAATAATTTAGAAATCTAATTATAAAAAAATAAAGAAATATTATAATATAACTTAAATATAGATTAATATTACTATTAATAATAGCTTTCTAGTACCTATTTAAATAAAACTCCTTAATAATAATATCTCTTTTTAAATTCTTCTAAAATCTTTAAAATACTAATATACTTAAAATAATTTCATTATATAGTAATAAGTTAGAATAAAATATAAGAAAATCCTTAAGAAAGCTAATTTAAATATTTCTAGTTTACATAATATAATAAGTAGTATGCTATCTACTTTTAAGTTATTACTTACTAGATTCTTAAAATCTAAAATATACTTATTATTAAAGAATAGTTTTAAATACTTAGTTAATATATTTTAATAAATTAAGCTATAATCTAATATTAAATTATTATTAAAAGAAAAACTCTAAATTTAGAAACTAATAATCTAATTAAATATAAGGAAGTTTTTTCTACTTTATCTTATACTAATAAACCTTTAATAAAAAACTATAGTAAAATATTATCTATATTAATTATTCTTATAAAAAGATTAGATAGTATATTTTAGTTTAAATTAAAATATCTATATAATTTCAGAAGCTATTTATACTTTCTAGAAGATTATAAATATATTAAATATATTATAATAAATTTATATATTAGATTTCCTAATATTTAGATAATAATTACTACTTAAAATAGTATTATAAATAGGGTAAATGATTTA
>QAPG01000932.1:0-12768 GCA_004366825.1 Colletotrichum spinosum
AGAGTATAAATAATTAAGGTAGTATAACCTTAACTCTAATAATTGATTTTCTATAATAAATAGAAAATATAGGGTTATAAGAGTAATAAATAATACTTAAGCTTTTATTTACCTAAAATGGGTTATTAGGATAAGTATAAGTAATAGCTAAATAGCTAGAACTCTAATATAAATATTAATACTTATAAGAATAATAAAATCTATACTTTTATTGGTTAATTTAACGTTATATACTTTGAAATAGAGGTCACGACTTTGGTATAATTATTTGAAGAATATCTTTTATTTAATAGGATTTATTATTTCTCCTTATAATAAAGCTGTTTTTATTTTAAATAAAGAACTCTATACAGCTATTTTAGCTTACTATATTAATAATATATTACTAGCTGCAAATAATTAAAAAACAGCTAATTATATATATAATTCTTTAGAAAAACAAATTTAGAACTTAGGAGAACCTTCTACTTTTCTTAGTTATAATTTATCTATAAACTAAAAGGAAAAAATAGTTACTGTTAATCAAAATAAATATATTGCGAAAACTATTAAAAAATATAAAAAAGAAACTATTTATAAATTTAAGACTCCTATAGATAATAATGTTAAATTATTTGAAAATAAAGAAAGAACTTTAAAAACTAAAATCTTGAGTTTTCAGTAAGAAATAAGAGCTCTATTATATTTAGCTTTAAAAACAAGGCTTAATATTACTTTCGTAGTAATAGCCTGTTCTCGATTTACTTATAATTTAAATGAAAATCATTTTTTAACTCTTAACTATATATAGAGTTATTTAAATAATAATAAAGAATATGGATTTACTTACAACTATAAAGATATATCTTCTATTAAGGATATTATAAGATATATTAATTCAGATTGAGTAAGAGATCTAAACAATAGAAAATCTACCTCTTTTTATATTTTCTATTTAAAAAGAAATAGTAGTATTATAAGTTATTCTACTATAAAATAAAACATAGTAGTTGTATCTACTTATAAAGCTGAATATATAGTTCTATTAGACGCTTATAAATAAGTAACGTATTTACATTATAACTATAATTATATGAATTTGAAATTAGATTTATCTAAAGTTGAAAAACTTAAGGTTTCTATAGATAATTTAGTAGCTAAAAAGCTAATTAAAAATTCTAAACTTTATAAAAAAGTAAAATATATAGATATAAGATATTGTTTTATAAGAGATTTTATTGAAAATAAAAATATCTTTATATATTATATAAATACAGAAGAAAATATAGCTAATATTTTTACTAAGCCTTTAGGCTTTGGGAAATTTAAGCGAATTTAATCTAGATTTTAAGAAATAATATCTTAAAAGTCTTTCTTTTTTTACTTTTATAGTTTTAGGTTTTATAACTTTATATATAATCTTTCTCTTTTTACTTTTATTAAAATGTTCTAAGTTCTTATATAAGTAAGCTATATACTAGCGATATATTTTTTATAGGGGGATATTAGATTTATTCTAATATCTAAAGAACTTCTATATCTATTATTCTAATAGAATTAACAAGAATTTCTATAATATTTCTATATGAATAAATCATATAAAAATCGCTCTATAAATAGATACTTATCTTACCTTTTAACCCCTAGTGGCTATAAAGTAAATAAGGTAAAAGTATAGAGGTTTACTCTTTTACAGGGTACTAGAAGTAGTTCAAGCTATATACGCTATGGCTACAGTACCTCATATGCTATAACTATAGTAGCTAATACGCTATAGCTATATTATAACATACGCTACGCTTTAGCTTATATACTATAGGTATAGCGTGTTATACGCTATAGCTATAGTAGCTTATACGCTATACTAAGGTATATATACTATAATTATAACGCCTTATATACTATAGTTACAATAGCCTATATACTATAGCTATAGCTTGAACTCTAGTAGTATAGCTAGAACTCCGAAATAAACCCTCTATATAATAATTTTAATATCTCTATAAATAACAGTTTGAAATAATAAATCATACTATTAATCGAATTACTATTTCTCCTTTTATTTAACCATTATTTTTACGAATCTTTTGAACAAATCCTTATGTTAAGAAAACTACTTTTATCATATCATGTTTCTCCTAATTTCACGATTATCTATAGTAATAACTTAACTGTTGATTTACCTACCTATCTATCTGTTCTAACAGAATATTGTATCTATATAGAAATTGAGAAGGAAAGCTTTTTAGATATATATAGACTTTAGAATAAAAACCTCAAAAGTTTCTTTTTTATTCTTATTAGGATTCTTAATTATTATACTTTATAAAGTAATATTCTACTAATTAGAAAAATATAACTAATAGTATTTATTATTTTCAAAATACTTTCTAATATAGTGAGTTATCAATTTAAACTATAAATTAAAACTAAACTTACTAAAATATTTAAAATAATACTTCAATACTTAATCTTTAAGTATAATCAAGAAAGTACCTACTTATATATAATATAAACTACTAAGTTTAAAATAATAATTACAAAATATATAAATTTTCATCTTAAAGATATTTTGTAAACCTCTACTATATTGTATTATCTTATTATAAAGCTCTATAAGGTCTATAGTATATTTAACTAAAGTATTCTTAAAAAGGACAATAGAGGAAATATATAAAAAGTATTTAAATTACTACTTAAATTATCTTGAAAACTATAAATTGTTACATTTATAATTTACTTTTTATATATAAAAAGGCTCTATACTAGCAGGGCTATATATTAGTGAAATTGATAAGAGGAGTTAGAAATATAATACTAGTACTAGAGGTATATAAGCTAACTAGCTATACTACTACTATCCCTCTTCTACTACTTATAAAAAAACTAAAATAAGTTTAAATTTTTAAGTCTTAAGTTTAACCTTATAAATAGGTAGTATTATCTCCTAATTATCTTCTATAGAATCTTTAAACTATTTAGGAAACTTTTTAATATTTACTTTAAAACTACTATAATATTTACTAGCCTTAATAATCTCTTTAAATATCTAAGAAGTAAATAAATCCTATAAAGCAATTTAGTATAAAATACTAAAAATCCTTTCTTTATTTATATTACTTTTAATACTATAGAAAAGAAAGTAATTTTAAATATAATAAGTAACTTAAGTATCTATAAATTATCATATTATAAGAAACTAGTCTTTAAAACCATCTTTAAATATCTAACAAAACTCTTAACTATATAACTTTAAATATTTCTAAAATACTATTTAGTATACTAAATATATTAGAATAAGGAAAAGATTATTATCTATAAAACTCTTATAATTAATACTTTAGATCTATCTAAATAGTATTAGATCTAGATATTAATAAAACTTTATAAGTATAAGAATACTACTTAGTATAACTATAATTATTAAAGAAGTATTTAGAATACAAACTTCCCTAAGAATTAGTAATTTAAATACTATTATAGAAGTAAAAATATTATAAGGGGATTATTATATTTATTTTTCTATATAAAAAGAAAAATAAAGAATATATCTTAAGAAGCTATATAAGTATTAAAAAGTTAAAACTAGAGATATTATAAATCTCTAGTATTATAAAAGTCTAGTAAAGCTTAATAAGGTTTATTATATTTACTAAATAAGCTATATAAGTATTAAAAAGTTAAAACTAGAGATATTATAAATCTCTAGTATTATAAAAGTCTAGTAAAGCTTAATAAGGTTTATTATATTTACTAAATATATTCTAGTAAGTAATAATTAAAAATATAAATTTAGAAAAACTCCTTAAAAATACTATTAGAAGTATACCTTAATTTAATTAGAATAAGAATTCTTAATATAATATCTCTATTTAAGTCTTATAAACATCTTCTAAAATATTAATACATTTTTCAAAATATCCTAATTAGAATACTAAAATAAGAAGAGTTTAAAATATCTAAATAGTTAGTCTTATAATCTTTTACTTTATATAGATTTTAAGTATAGTTTTATATAGTTACTTCTTCTATTATAATAAGCCTTACTGACTTATAGTATAGTAGTAATAGATAAGTTAATTATTAATTAGTATTAGTTAATCTAGAAAGTAATATATGCTGTATATAATCTTACTATATAGGTATAAACTAGAGTTCTAGTTATTTATTATTATTATTCTTCTCAAGGTATATAATATATAGTACTATATAAAGCTCTAGATCTATAGTATTATAATTACTTACTAATTACTACACGTTAGGCTATAGTTAGTACTAAGTACTTAGTATTCGTTACTAGTAAGGTGTAGAAGGTATAATACTATATAAATAGTAATATATATAGTTACTACATACCTTATAGTATAATATAACCGACAGTTATCTATAGAAATATTAAGATTCTTATATAGAAAGTTTATTTTAGAATTCTAATAATACTACTAGAGTTCCAGCTATAGCTATAACGTATAGGCTACTATAGCTATAGTATATAGAACGCTATAACTAGAGTATATATATTCTAATATAAAGTATGAGCTACTGCAGCTATAGCGTATAACGCGCTATAATTATGATATATAGGCTAAAGTATAGTATATACTATAGTATAGCTATAGCGCATAAGCTATTATAACTATAGCGTATAAAATACTATAACTATAACGTATATAGCTTAAACTACTTCTAATACCCTATAAAAGAATAAACCTCTATGCCTTTACTTTATTTACTTAAGAACTACTAGGAGTAAAAAGATAAAATAAGTATACATTTATAGAGCGATCTTTATACGATTTATTCATATAGAAATATTCTAGAAATGTTATTACTTCTAGTAGAATAATAGAAATAGAAGTTCTTTATATATTAGAATAAATCTAATAGAGTTGAGTTCTTGGGTTTGGCCTACAGTAAGTACTTTTAATCTATCATAATATAATACAAGGATAAGGAAGAGTCTTATTTTGTTATAATAGAAGATTTTAAAGGAGTCTTGTGAATTTAAGAAGTCTAATAAAATTAACCTATTAGGTTTTATTAAGACGTAGTAAGAAAACTTAAAAGAAGAGGTAAATTAATAAAGAAATAAGTAAGTTACTTATAAATAAAAAAAGAAGATATGCAGAAGGAGATAATAAGATATATAATTACTATATAATACATTATAACTAAAGTAGCTAGGAAATTAAAATATTATAAAAGTAAGTTTGGTTTTTAAGAAGATTAATATAAGAGATAGATAAGTAGATTTATAGATCTAATTCTATATAGAAGTCTAAATTAAACGCTCTAAGAGATCTAAAAAAGAACAATATCAAAAAGATAAGTTCTAATCAAAAGCACTACTTTTATAGATATTAATAGAAAGGATTTACTTTATAATACAATATCAATATTTAACAAATATTTAGAAATATAATAGTAATAATAATAACTACTATATAGTTAGCTAATAATAAGAGGAAAGCGTTTAAACCTTCTTATTCAATTATAATAAGACTTTTATTTAATAAATTAATTTCTAAGAAGGTTTATGTTTATATAGTAGTTATTCCTAATAAGTTTCAAGATATTTCTTTATCTCATTATGAAAGAAATTTTGATATTTAAATACTTTTTATATAAGTTTCTAATACTTTATTTGATTATTTAATAATTATAAGAGAATTTATAATATTGTTAAAACTAACTACTATTTAGTTAGTAATAGTAAAGATAATTCTTTAGTCTAAAAATACTTTTAAATTTATAAGAAATAATATTTCTAACTTCTTAGATAACTATACATTAATATTAAGGATCTTTAATGAGCTAAAATATAAGATAATTATTAAAGTTTGTTTTTATTATAATATATAATATAGGTATATTATTGAAGTTATAAAAGTTAATAAGTATATTGAGAAACATATTAGAGATATTTATATAAGACTTTATAATATTACTAATCTTATAGTTAGTTATAATCTCAATAACGGGCTTTGTATTATAAGCTATATTATTCATTTAGATATGTATAATTTAATAAGAGTAATTAATTATTTCATTCCTATAAATAACTTCTATAAGAGATTAAGAATCTATAGGGATATTATTTTACTCAATATTAATTTTATTTATACTTCTGTATACTAATTCTTATTTTAAACCTTTAACGAGAACGCTAGGGACTGTTATAAGATTCCTTAATTAGTTAAAATGATTTAAGCTTCCTCTATATATTTATTATCTTAATAAGCTAGGGATTAGACGTTTCTAAAATAATTAATTAATTATTTAGTTACTTTTACTCTATACCTAGAATAGTATCTAAGCTCTTCACTCTATATGTAGATTTAACTATACATTTTACCTAATAATAGTATTTATACTAATACTAGCTTACAACTAGTTAAAATAGTAATACAGTTACTTATTATTATAGATAATTATACCCTTAGTTCTAATAATTAACCCTAAAGTAGTAGTAGATTTCGTAGTAATAATCTATATAAAGAGAGGTTTATTAAAGCTAAAGCTTAATATATATAGCTAAAAATAACTACTAAGGTTGTAAGGTTAAAACTCTTTTTAAACTTCTTAAAGATAGAATAAAATAGAATATTTATAAACACTAAGTATTCTATAACCTATTATTCTTCTATAACTTTTATAATAAATTCAAAATCCTCCTAAAGTCTACATAGCTACTTATAAGAAGAGAAATATAAAATAAATATAATAATCTTTACTTATAACTCTTATAACTAAAACTATTAGTTTATTAGATTAAACTTTAATACAATTATCTTAAAAGCTATAATTAATAAGTAGCTTATAAATATTTAAAACATAATTATCTAACTATCTTATAAACTATTATATTAAACTAAGATTTTTAGAAACTAGGTATCAATTAGATAATATTTTAATATTAATATATTACTATAGTACTAATTACTAGCTATTTTAGAATATTATCGTAATATAATTATAAGGGTTTTAAGAGCTATTAAATTATACTAGGAGTATCTATATCTATATAAGTATTATTTATAAATTAATTATATTTAATTAATATATTAAGATTGTTTACTAATAAGAGTAAGCTAAGTTTTATTATACTTATAAAGAGATTATAAGTTAACTTATATTAATAGTAGAAAGCTTTTGTGTTAGTAGTATAAAGTCTCGTCTTAAAAATAGATAGAATTTGATCTAAAAGATGTTAAGATTATAGATATTAAGGTTGTAATAAATGTTCGAATAGAGTACTTATAGGTAGTAGTAATTGAATATCTCGAGATATTCGAAATGATTAATTAATTAATTTATTCCTATTATATTAATAGTTGTATCTATTAGTTTGACTTTTTAGTTGAAGATTGTAAAGCTTATAAAGAAGGCTTAGATTGTTATAGATTAGTTTAGTAATAATAATAAGTAGCTCTTATTTTAATCTAAAAATCTGAATTTTAACTAATTAATACTTATCAGGATAGAAGCTAGGTTTTATACATTTTTAGATAGTTTTAGAAAGACCAAGGGACTAGTAGTTAAATTATATATTATAAATATAAGTAATAGTAATAGTTATGATATTTATATTATAGATTTAGAAGTTTAATATAATACTAATTATAGAAAATAGTAGTTTTGAAATAAAAGTAGTAGGTTTTAGAATTAAAGTAACTTTTAGTATTGAAGTAATTCTTAAGACTAATTTATATAGTATTAGTTTATAATATACTGCTAGCATGGTTTAAATAACTACTAGAGGCTTAACTATGTTTTATTTATTTAGTATATTGCTAAGAAGATCTACTATTTTAATTATAATAACTACTAATATCAAACTAGTAAGATCTATTTAAATTTAGAGAAAGTAGAGAGTAGTATTATAAAGAATAGTTATATCAATAAGTAATTTAATTATAAGCTAATTCTACTATTTATTACTAAGAAATCTTACATCTATCTTATTGAAATATTAGTAGTATTCTATAGTTAAATATAATATCTTAATTTATAAATATTAGTCTTAGGATATAAATAAGTTTAAGTATAATAATAGTTTATAAAAATAAACTTTTGAGATAAATAATAAATTACTTAAATCTAATTAGTAATACTAGTCTTAGTAATACTAGTCTTAGTAAAAGCCTTAAGAAAAGAATAATTTATATAAGAAAAGAAGTTAGATTAGATAGAAGATATTTATTCTACTCTAAATGTTACTATGATTGATTAGTTATCTAAAGAGAAAATTAGAGACCTTTGAGAAGGAGTTCTAAAGAAGATAAGAGTAGAAGAAGTTAAATCTATAAATAAACTAAAACTAATTAATAATTACTATTTACTATATAACGTACATAAACTAAAAACTACTATATTTATAAATCTAATTATTATTAGTTGTATTAAAGGTCTTTAATCTATTTGAAATCATATGCCTCTCGGGAACCTTTTAAAGGAAGCTATACCTAGTAGTTAGGTCTTATATTATAAACCCTATAGATAATACTAAGGCTAAGGAACCATTTAAATAGAAGAAACCTTAGGTAGTAATAATATAATTAGTTAATATAATAGCTAATAAATAGAAGGTATATATATACCTATATCTATTATAATTACTTCTTTTAAAAGGATTATAATAAGTTATTATATAATACTAATACTAGCTAGCTAGTAGTACTTATTACTAGCTGTTAATAGTTACTAGCTATAAATAGCTAATAGTAAGTACTACTAGCTAGTAGTAGTTATTATATTTAGTTTATATAACTAGAAGGTTTATAACTATTAGTTGTACCTATCCGCTATAGGATTTGAACCTACTACTCTTACTATTAAACGGTAAAGGCCAGCTAGATGTTAAACTACTACGTTAAGTAGGATATAAATCTAGTTAAAACTTATTATACATTTATAGTTATATTGATCTTTAAAAGTATATAAGTGATAGAACTTATATTTAATAATAAGGAAATTTTACTAAATATTAAGAGTTTTCTTTACTTGTTAAATATAAAGAAAACTAACTAAATAGAGACTTTTAGTTTTATGATTCTCTTAAGTAAAAAGAATTAGAATCTTATATATTATATCTATTATAAAAGAGTTAGTAGGTAAATCTTAGCCTTATAGGAGTTGTCCTATTATAACTAAGCTATATATTTAAGTTCATTATAAGTATATAAAGAATATTGTAAATAAGTATTCTAAAAATACGAAAGTTTAAGATATTTTCGTTTCTATAAATAAAGACTTTATAGTTTTTTATAATAAGATTAAAAAGTAAAGCTAAATAATCTGAATGTAGATAGAATTTTAGAACTATGAATATACTCAGTTATAAGTAATAATATTACTCCTACTTTTAGAAATATCTAATAATACTAGAGTTATATATTTATAAGCTTAACCTAATCAAATCATATATAATTATAATATCAAAATTAAAATAGTAGGTTTAATGGTAGAAGTAGTATTTATAGCAAACTATATAATAACAATTTTAATGATAGTCTATAACTTTATTATAATATATTTCTAGATCAATATCTAATTTATAAATCTAATAAGTTTTAAAGTCTAAGGAATTATTAATATAAGCTTAAGAGTGAATATTATTTCTAAGGAGTATATATAAGAAACTAATTTATAGTTTTATATAATTCTCATAAGATTAAACCTCTATAGTATTTAAGATATTAAGTATATAACAGATTTCACTAGAGTAATAATAAAAAATATCTAAATAAATAATTACTATATATTTAACATTAAATCTTTTATTATAGTTAGAAATTATATTATAAAGTTTCTAATTCTAAATATCTTACTTATTATTAAGATACAAATAATATTAAATTATATTCTAAGCTAAATAGCTGGAATATTTGAATCTAAGAATAATAAATTTAATATCTTGTTATTATTTTATATTTTAATACCTTTAATTTAATAGTAAAGTTTTATCATATCATTATAGATACAATAAGTTTTAATTAAATTTAAATTAAATATAACTTATCTTTTATTTTAAGAGAGGGAAATTAGTAACTTCTGTTAATAACTGTATATTAATGAATAATTATTCTGTTATTAAAAGACCTAATTAATATAAAGAGAAAGAAGAAGAAGAACTAGATATATTACCCCTTAGTTTTAAATTAGACTGTATAGATTTTATACTATAATTATAAGATTAAATATCAGAAGAAGTCTAGATATAACTAAATCATAATAAAGAGGTTATTATAATCATTAATAATTCAAAGAAAGAGTTCTAAGAGATTTTGAAAATTTTAATTTACTAAGTAATTAAGCTAAAGGTTTATGGAATTTATTATATTATCATATTTCTTGGGAAATATAGTTTAGATTACATGTTTTATAAAAAAGAAAGTCCCTCTAGATTTTATAGATTTAAACTATTAATTTAATACATTTTAATGAAAGAAAAACGAAACCTTAGAGGAATTCTTGTTATATATGTTGAAAAGTAATAATAGTATTTAATATTATATTAATAGATTAGAAGACTTCTGAGTAAATTATAATAGTAAATATGTAAGGAAGACTTATTAAAAATATTGATATATTATATAAGATAAGAAATAAGAAGATTAATCTAATTAATAATGTTTTATTGTAGAGGATAACTTATAAAAGTTATTCTAAGTAGAAATTAAAAGTATAAATAGAAGTAGAGAAAGTAAGTAAGAGTAATCCTATAAGACAATTCATAAACATAATTATATAAAGGTTTTTAAAGACCTTTATAGAAGACTATTCTATGCTATAGTAATTAAATAAACTTATAGACTTAATAAACTATTTATAGAAATATTAGACAGAATTTCTAATAGAAGTTTTAGAAATTTAAAAATAGGAATTAGTAACTAATTTTAGTTATTATAGAAGGTTATTTAGATTAGTTATATTACTATAGATAATGAAAATAGTTCTATATAAGGTATAATAAGTAAGGTTAATTCTAATTTCTAAAGGATTAATTAAAAGTATTATTGAGATATTAAGGATCCATATTTAGAATAGAATTCTCAAGCATAATTATATCATATATTAAAACCTTTTCTTTTTTATTAAGAAGAAGGATAATAAGATAAGACTTATTAATTTAACTATTAAAGTCAATAATATTATAATTTAACATATAGAATTACTATTAAAAGCTATTAAGTTCCTAGAAGATTTTAATATATATAAGCTTTTATCTTTTCTTAATATTTTCTTAAGATCTAATTAGATCCCTCTTGATTCGAAAAGTTGAAATTTAACTACTTTGAGAACTTTATTAAACCTATTCAAATGTGATATTTTAATTATAAGAAGTACTAATTCTATTACCTAATATATATAAATTATAATAAGAATCCTCTATAATTAAATTCCTAACTATTATAAAGTATCTTTTAGGTAATATTATAAAAAGAAGACTAATAACTATTTATAATAATAGAGATTTAGTTACTTTTACTCTATACTTAGAATAATATCTAAGCTCTACACCCTATATATAGATTTAACTATAGGATTTACCTAACAATAGCATTCATATTAATACTTACTTATAACTATTTAAAATAGTAATATAATTATTTAATATTATAAATAAGTATACTTCTAATTCTAATATTTAAACTTATAGTAGTAGAAGGCCTCGTGGTAATAATCTATATAGGGAAAGCTTTATTAAAGCTAAAACTTAATATATATAGCTAAAAGTAACTATTAAGGTTATAAGGTTCAAAGCTTTTGTAAACCTCTTAAAAGTAGAATAAAATAGAATATTAAGAGCTAGGTATTCTATAATTTATTACTCTTCTATATCCTATCTTTCATATAACTTAAGAACTAGGATAGGAGTATACTATATCTTTATAATAGAAGTAAAATCACTTCAAAATCTATATAACTACTTATAAAAAGAATATTATAAAATAAGTATAGAAATATCAAGCTATAACTGTTATAATTACAACTATTAGTATATTAAATTAAACTTCAACAAAATTATTCTAAATATTATAATTAATAGATAACGTATAGATATTTAAAAGAAAGTTATCTAACTATCCTATAAGTTGTTATATTAAGTAAGCAATGTTGGAAACTAAGTAGTAGTTAGATAACACTTTAACATTAAGATTTAATTATAAACCTTATTACTAGATATCCCAAAGTTTTATAATGATATAATTATAAGGGTTTTAAGAGTTATATAGTTATACTAGAAATATCTATATCTATATAAGTACTATTTATATATCAACTATATTTAATATATTAAGATTTATTAGACTAGATAGATAGGTAGGTAAATCAACAGTTATATTATTACTATAAATAACCGTGACATCAGGAGAAACATGATATAATAAAAGTAGTTTTCTTAACATAAGGACTTATTCAAAATACTCGTAATAATAATAGTTAAATAGAAGGAGAAATAGTTATTCGATTAATAGTATGATTAATTACTTCTAATTATTATTTATAGAGATATTAAGGCTCTTATAGAGAAGGTTTATTTTAGAGTTCTAGTTATACTACTAGAATTCTAGTTATAACTATAGCGTATAGGCTACTATAACTATAGTATATAAAGTATTATAACTATAGTATATATAATTTAGGATAACATATAGGTTATTATAACTATAGTATATAATATATTATAATTATAATATATAAGCTAAGATATAATATATATTATAGTATAACTATAGTATATTAGCTACTATAGCTATAGTATATAAAGTATTATAACTATAA
>QAPG01000933.1:0-12748 GCA_004366825.1 Colletotrichum spinosum
TATTTATTATTTTTAAAATAGTTTTTAATATAGTAGGTTATCTATTTAAACTATAAGTTGAAGCTAAGATTACTAAGATATTTAAAATAATATTTAAATACTTAATCTTTAAGTATAATTAAGAAAATACCTATTTATATATAGTGTAAAATACTAAACTTAAAGTAATAATTACGAAATATATAGATTTTTATTTTAAAAATATTATATAAGTTTCTACTATATTTTATTATCTTATTATAAAGTTTTATAAGGTCTATAATATATTTAGCTAAAGTATTATTAGAAAAAATAGTAGAGGGAATATATAGGGGGTATTTAAATTATCTTAAAAGCTATAAATTATTATATTGATAGTTTACTTCTTATATATAAAGAAGTTTTATATTAGAAAAGCTATATATTAATAAGGTTAATAAGGAGAGTTAGAAATACAGTATTAGTACTAAAGATATATAAACTAATTAGTTATATTACTATTATCCTCTTTCTACTACTTATAGGAGAGTTAAGATAGGTTTAATCTTTTAAGTATTAGGTTTAATTTTATAGATAAATAGTATAACCTCTTAATTGTTTTCTATAAGGTTTTTAAGTTATTTAGAGAACTTTTTAATATTTATCTAAAAAGAAGTATAATATTTACTAGTTTTAGTAATTTCTTTAAGTATCTAAAAAGTAAATATGTCTTATTAAATAATTTAGTATAAAATACTAAAAATCTTTTTTTTATTTATATTAATCTTAATACTATAGAAGAAGAAGTAGTTTTAAATATAATAGGTAACTTAAGTATCTATAAGTTATTATATTGAAATAAGCTAGTTTTGAAAGTTATTTTTAAATATTTAAAAATGCTTATAGCTATATAACTTTAAGTAGTTATAAAGTATAATTTAATATACTAGATATATTAAAATAGTAAGAGTATTTCTATCTATAAAGCTTTTATAATTAATATTTTATATCTATTTAAATAATATTAGATCTAAATATTAGTAGAACTTTATAAGGATAGGAATACTACTTAATATAACTATCATTATTAAAAAAGTATTTAGAATGAGTATTTCTCTAGAAACTAGTAATTTAAATATTATTATAAAAGTTAGAATAATATAAGAAGATTATTAGATTTACTTATCTATATAAAACAAGAAGTAAAGAAATAGGTTTTAGGAAGTTATATAGGTCTCAAGAAGTTAAAACTAGAAATACTATAAATCTCTAATACTAAAAAGTCTAGTAAGATTTAATAAAGTTTATTAAATTTATTAAGTATATTCTAATAGGTAATAATTAAGAGTATAAATGTAGAAAGCTCTTTAAAAATACTAGTAGAAGTATACTTTAATCTAATTAGAATAAAAGCTTTTAATATAATATTTCTACTTAAGTCTTATAAAAGTCTTCTAAGGTGTTAATATACTTTTTAGAATATTCTAGTTACAATATTAAAGTAAGGAGAGTCTAAAATATCTAAATAATTAGTCTTATAATCTTTCACTTTATATAAATTTTAAATATAATTTTCTATAATTACTTCTTCTATTATAATTAACCTTACTAATTTATGATATAATAGTAATAGATAAATTAACTACTAATTAGTATTAATCAATCTAGAAGGTAATATAAATTATATATAATCGTACTATATAAGTATAAACTAGTATTCTAATTATTTATTATTATTATTCTTATATTATATAGTACTATATATAATATAAAGCTCTAGATCTATAGTATAGAAATTGCTTACTAACTACTATACATTTAGCTATAGCTAATACTAAGTGCCTAGTATTTAATACTAGTAGGGCGTAGAGGGTATCCCAATATATATATAGTGGTATATATAGTTACTATATACCTTATAGTATAACGCAACCAATAAATATATCTTAATATTTGAATAAGTAGAAGATGATGAAATAGTATAATAAAAACTTATATATATTATATATATTAAGAATAAGAAATATAATTAGGAAGTATTCTTTTAAAAGTTATATAATTAGTACTATTAAATAAGTTTATATAAAAGAATATATGAAATAATAAAATACTATTTAAACTATTAATTATATTAAGTTAGATATATTAAGAATTCTTATAGTTCTATTATTCTATATTAATATTTCTTTAATAGAGTTGATTTTAATTTCAAAAGTATAAATAAGTAATGCCTTATTAAAATAAAAGGTATTTATATTAAATAGTTAGAAGTATAATAATTAAATGAAATAATCTCTAAAGCTTGTATGAAATTCTTATAGGAAGAAGTAATTATTTAATATAATGTTTATAATGTATTTATTATATATTATATAATATAAAATAGGTAGTAGATTATTAAATTTAATAAGTAATATAAAGTATAGTCAAACGTTAATTTTCTTTATAGTTTATAAGTTAATAATATTATTAGAACTAGATATAAATATATTATTTATATTTAATATATCTTAAGAATAAGGGGTAATTATCAGAACCTTTCAATCTTACTATTTATAATACTACTTATGAGCTACATAATAATTTAAACATTAATAGAATATGCTCCTTTTTATTTTCAATACAATTATGAAATAGTAATATTAATTGAAGTCCTAGTATTTATATAGAGAATTCTAAGTTAAATATGAATATAAACAAAAAAGGAAGAATTACAATTAAAAGTAAGAATATTTACTCAATTAGATAAAAGTTAAGATAGAATTATATGAATAATTATAGTATAATATTAGAGAATAATAAGAAGTTTTAATCTTTAATAAGTTAATACCTTTGAGGATAAGAAATCAAAACCTAAAAATCTTATATTAATCTATAGTATAAAGAGAATAATGAATAAGTAATGAGAATAAAGATTAGAATACTACTAGATTAATTCTTTCCAAATTCTCTTAAATATATATTAGATTCCTCTTTGTATTAATTAGCAATTGTATTAGAAGAAGAAATATAAAGTTTAATATATAGTAATAAATAGTTATAGAAGTCTATCTAACTACCTATAGCATATTAAGAATTATTAAATTTAGATATTTATAAATCTGAATTAAAAATAGAATTTGGCAAAGTCTTTTTAATAGAAAAGAAGCTTATAAATATTAAAGAAATAGAAGATGATGAAGAACTTATAGTTCTTTTAAAAAAGACTAATAGTGATAGAGGAAATATACTCTTAAGTTAATAAAAGGTATATTTATGATATGTTTAAAAAGTTATCAATATAATATTAAAACTTTCTATATTTCAAGTATTTTTTGTAAATTAAATTTGAAAAACAAAGTAATATATTAAATAATACTTCTCTAGGGTTTTAACCTTTCTCTGGATAATAGTAAGAGATATAAATATATATTTATAAACTTAAAAAGATTTATTTATTTAAATACTTCTGTTTATTTTATATTTCCTAAAGGTATTCAACTTTCCAGCTTTAAAGTCCGAAATTGTAAGTTCTAGAGTACTTTTGTAAATATAAAAAGGAGAACTATAAATTAGAAAATGTAATACATTATTTTACTATTTCTACTTTTTTAAATAATCAAACAAACTAATTTAAAGTTTAATAATTAAAATATTCTATTTTCTTCTTTAGACTATATAATTATTCATATTAATAAAAATATTACATATTTAGAGATAAGATTGTTAAGAATAAAAAGTATAATAAGAAAAGGCTTTATTTTCCTTTAAAGGTCTGTTCATATCTTTTATATCTCTTACTTTGATATTCCTTTTGATATACTAAAATTTAATCAAGAGTTCCCTATTTTATAATTTTAATTCTTTACTATATTTTAATATTCCTCTGAATATAAGAAAATAATTTATCTTAAAATAGCTTAAGAAGGGGATTATTTAAAAAGAGATAAATAATAAGTATAAAGGTAGTATTAGGAATATAATACAACATCTTCTATTAAAGAAGATGATTTTAGAAAGTTAGTTAAAATCAAGATGAATTACTATTAACAGTTTTATCTTTTAAAATTTCCAAGGGAATTGAAATTGATAAACAAAATATTATTATATTTAATGTTTAACTAATAGTTTCTGTTAAAGTATATCTAATTCTAATTCTATTATTATTACCTTCCTCTATAATTAAAATTATAAATCTCTTAAGGTTTATAAAAGGAATAGTTAATATAAGAAGTTCTAAGAAAGGACATATATTTGAAATAGGATTTATTAACCTAAGAATCAGTTTTATTATCATATGGAGCTTTATTTGTTTAGCCCTCCGCCTAATAGGTAGCTTTATACAATACTAAGTAAATAATCTTCATAATAAGAAAATATTCAGTTATATACTGTAGCGTATATATATTTCTATAGGTAAATGTAATTAAAAGGGGTTAGTGGTATAACTACTAGTTCAAAACTAGCCCTAATTTAGAAGTATATAAAGACTAGAAACTAGTAGAGTAATAATTACGTATATAAACTTATTAATATATATCTTATAATAGTTAGAGGGCTTTAGCTTAATATACTAATAGTAGCTTCAAAGTATTAAACCTACTATAGTAATACTTATAATATTAACCTATACCAGAATACTATTAGTATATTTTGATAATACTAGTTATAGATATCAAATAAGGCAATAGACGACTATACACTAACTGACTATTTTATAATACTACTACTAATAATAATGATGATAAGAATAGGCTACCTCTAGCTATTATTACTAAACTTAACCCCTATAACCTCAATATAAATATCAATAAAAGTCGTTAATAACTATAAGAAGTATAACTACTTATATAAACGTTTGAAGGGGCTAGTTCTATATCAAGGCGATTTTACTATTCTTTCTAAATTCTTAAAGATAGTTATAACTATATTTAATTCTAATATATTATTAGAAGATAAAGCTATCAGTAGAACTAAGAAAAGTAAAAATTAAAGTAATAAAGAAGGATCTAACGCCTAAGAGTAATATATTGAAGGATAACTCTTAATATTTTAAATATATCTTAGAAATAGCCTATTAGGTATTATTTTATTCTAAAGAAAGATATATAAAAAGGTCTATTGTAAAGGCCATTATTAGTTAATAGTAGGGAAGACTAAAGATGGTATTATTATAATAACCTAAAGTTAAGTATGTCGTACTAGGATTTATATACTGTTGGGTAACCTTATTATAATTCAAAAACTTAAAGTAACTATAGTAATAAGTATTAGTATAGGATAGGTTGGGGTATACATCTTAGCTAGGAGCTAATGTTCTCTATGTGAGACTAAAGATTTAGTTTTATTATTGTATATAATATATATTTAATTTTTTTAATAATTATAAGATATTTTATTCTAACTATTATATTTCTCAAGAAATAGGTTATGTATAGTAATTAGGTAATTAATAATCTTTCAGATCTACTAGTTATGAGAAGAAATGATAGTTTAATAAATAAAGACTCTTTATTAAAATATAAATATTCTTTTAAAATATAAATAGATTTTTTTATAATTCTATAAACTTATAAAAGTTTGTTAGACGTTTGTTTATTTAACTTGGAATTCTTTATAAGTTCAAAACCTCAATATGTATACTACTTTTAAATAATTATTCTTAGAAAAATAAATATATAAGAATATAAGTTAATAGCTATTTAGTAAAGGAGTTAACTTATAGAGGAAAATAGAAAGAAGTATTAATAGCTTATGATTAGCTTGACTAGAGGAGTTAAAATCTATAAATATATATTACTTCTTATTTTTAATATAAAAGATTAATATTATGAATTAAATAGAAAAGCCTAAATCCTTCAAACTTAAAGGAATAAGAAGTATTAATACTCTCAATTGAAATAGAATAGCTATATTCAGTTTAGAAAAGGAAAGATTTATTATAAATAAATAATATAATAGTTAGTAAACTATAGGTAAAAAGAAGAGGAAATATTAGTAAGATGTAAATTGGAAGAAGTATTTTTATATTTTTAGTTGTAATAAATATACAATTATAGATAGAATAGTATTAAAATATCTTACTAATTATAAATACAGAATTCGTTTATTTAAAAGATTAATTATACTTCCTAAGTAAGTTACTAAAAGGTTATATATTTTCAAATCTAAAGTTATGTAAATAAATACTTTTACTTTGTAATAATACTTTAAATCTCTCTTAAACATATTAGTAGATATATTCTAGCTTCTTGGATTCTAAATAAAGTTGTTACTTGTTATAAATACCTTTTCTAAAGAAAATATTATTTGATTTATAGTTTCAATCTATAAATATTTATATTGTTCTTTAGATTACTTTCTTTTTTATGTAGTATTATTTAATAAGGACCTTTTTTGATATTATTATAATCTTAATAGAGTTTTCTATTCTTAGCAACTTATATATTTTAAAGAATAATTAATAGTATTAGTGAAATATAGAATTAGAAACTTCGTATTTATTTTTAAACCTATAGAATAGAATAGATCTACTTCTAATAATATCTTTTAAAAGCTCATTTTACTAAGAATATCTGAAGGATTATAATAATCATTCTTTACTTTCTATAATTATATATAATAAGTAGTTTAAACGTTTTAATATTAATGTTAAATGTTTATAAACATAATGTCTTATTAACTTAAATTAAAGAAACTTATGATAGTAACGTATTTACTTGGCTAATTCCTTATTAGAATTATACGAAATAATTATATTACAAACTGAGATAAACTTATTAAGTATCTTATTCAATTATATAATCTTTTTAATTGGATAAAATACTGAGAAATGTTAATTCAGAAGGTTTAGTTAATAAGTTTCATTTAAATTATATAAAGTTATATAGTAAATATTCCAGTTTGTTATATAAATAAAAATAATAATTTCCAAGAAGAGGTTAGGTAATAGACTTAATAGTATATACAAAGAATTCTATATTCTTATTTGTTTTACATAAGTAAATTAAAGTAATAATCTGGATGGGCCTCTCAATAAACTAACAATAAGCATAGATATAATAATATCATATAAAATAAATTAATAAGTATAGAAAAATAGGTTTACTAATATCTTAAGATTTCTAAGTCCACATATTAAGACAGAAAAGAGGAAGCTATAGTATTGAATAACTTAGTAACTTTATAGTATATTAACTATAATTTGTTTTAAATAAATATTCATAGTCATACTTCTTAATTAAGTTTAATAAATTCTTATTATAATAAAAGTCCTGTTTAAGAATTATAACTATAAGTATACAATAGGTCATTAGTAAGTTACATTTACTTAAGAATCTAATAACTTATGATTATTTAAATAGAATACCTATATGCAATAGAATAATATACAAAGTACGAGAAGTAGATTCTCAATATAATAATAAGGTTAATAAGAATGATTAAATATTAAGAATATAGAATACTCTTTTCAAATACTTTTATATTAACCGTATAAAGAAGTATTTCTTGATTATAGTATTAAAAAGAATATTCATTTTTATCAAAATAAATCAGACCTTGCTATTAGTAGAATGTTAAGTAGAATACCTATAAACCTTTTAACTCCCTCTTAAATTTAATCTTTTTTTAAGATCATTATTAATACTATTTACAACACTACTCATAAGAATAGTCCTCTCAGAGTTAAAGTTAGAAACCTTATATAAGTATCTATAAGAAACTATATATAGAGAGACTTCAATATAAAGGAATTACTTTAATTCATTTCTAGTCTTTATAACAAGACTAACTAATAGAAAGTCCTATTCAAGTAAAATTAATAAATTAAGAGTTATAATTAAAATACTAAATAGGAACTTTAAATTAAGATTAAATAATCAGTGCCTTTCTCTGATAGAAGACTAATACTTTGAGAGTAAATTCATATAAAACTATTTTTTAAATTACTAGAATATAAATCTAAAGATAAATAAATAAGACCTTACTATATAGTAAAAGATAGTTAAATAACAAATCTATTTCTATTATACTAAAAGTATATCTCAAATAATAGAATGTCTAAGCTTTTAGAAATTTAATATATTTTTCTATTGGAATTCATAGAATAATCCTATTAGTTGTGAAATAATAAAAAGAGTAAAACTATAATGTATTAGAAGTAGTTATAATACTAATACTAATCTATTTAAACATAAATAGTAATTAATAAAGAACTTATAAATAAGTTTAAAGAACATCGATATTATTGAACTTCTTGTTAGTAAAGATAATATTTACTAAATCAATTTTATAATTAATTAAGTAATAAAAAAGATCTTTTATGCTAATTCTATATATAAAAAGCCTGATAATAATTACTTTATTAAAGTCATAAAGTAACTATTATAATTCTATATAATATAAGTGCTTTATTCAACACAATTAAATTATTTCTAACTAATATCTAAATTGCATTAATAAACTCTTAGTATAGTAGGTTAACTTATAATCTTTAAGTACTAGAATAATTTAAAGTATTCCTTGACAATAGAATACTGAAGATTATAAATTTACTATAAGCTTTAATAAATAAGTGATATTAATATAAAAGTAAAATTACTTTAATCTTATATTTAATATTTATAATAAGTTAACACTTTAAATCTTATAAAGGTATCTATGAGAACCTATTAATATAAAAGATAACCCTAATATATAAAGACTATAAGATCATAAGTTACTCCTTACTTATTTTTAATAAGAACTCATTCTTAGTATTACGAAGATATTTATAAGACTAAGTATAAATTGGATAATTATGATAATAATAATTAAAAGTATTAACATTGGAAAAGTCAATATTAAACTTTTAGAGAATATCAAGAAATAAGACTTATTAGATTAATCTAATTATAGTATAAATACTATACTAATACTCTTAAAATAGGTTATTAATATAAATTCTATTCCAATTTACTCTTCTAATACTAATTTATTAAATCTTTCTAGCACTACGTTTATATTCTTAAGTTAATATATTACTCTATACTTGGTATTCTAAATTATAGAACTATTCAAGTCTTTCTAATTATATAAAGAAGTAATTTATAAATTAATAAGTTCATTGTTCAGTTTAGATTAAGTGAAAAAGTCCTACTAAATTAATAGTTTATATATTTTCACAGCTTCTAGTATAAAGAAATAGTTATAGTGTATTTAAAAGCTAATTTAAAATAACTACTCTTAAGTTAATAATCAGTAGATAAAGTTAACTAATAGATATGGAATTAGAAATAAAGAGGAATTTAAATAGTTAAACTAAAGATAATTAGAATAGTATAAAAAGATTTACTATTCGTTAAACTTATTATAAAGGATTTCTAGTAAGTTTAAAAGAAAGATTATAATAAGCTTAAGTCTAAGGTCTTTTCCATTATTTAAATAGTATATATATATATAGACTATAAGCTTTTTTTTATAATATTCATCTTCTAAATAATAACAAGAAATATAGAATATATATATTATTCTATCTTTTATATTTCAGGATACTACTTTTATGATTTAGATACCTTTTATACTATAGATCTATAAGTATAGCGCCCTTTATTTAATATGTCATCTAAGTTTCTCCTCTTATATATCTATTATTATAAGACTAAGTTTCAAGGAGGTTGTTTTATTTATTTATTTTAGTTATTCTAGCCCAAGCAGCTAACACCTATTTCAGTATTATACTTTTTATGTTCCTTATCAATCTTATTAGCATATAATCCTCGTGGTATAGAGCCTTTCTCTATATGAGAAGTATATTATTAATATAATAGTCCCTAGCCTTCAAAGTAACTTGAAAGCCCCTTATATATTACTTTAATTATTTATTCCCCTTAGTCTTACTTCACTTAAATATATATTATAGATTTTAGAGAATTCCTTATAAGAATATAAAATATAGTAGAGATGTATATACTATATTTAACTTAAAGATCTGCATCTTTTACAATTACTACCTTAAGCTTAGCATTTTATACTATATATAAATTAATATATTTCTCATTATATTCAAAGATTAGATTCTTATATCTTACTTTAAACACTTAAATAACTTCAGTCTTAACTTATAGTTTGAATGAATAACTTGTTATATTAAAGATTAGTTTGAAAATAATAAGTATTTATAGCTATACGTCTCTAACTAGTAAAATACTCGCTTTCAAAATATTAGAACTATAAGTCTTAAGGATAAATAAATAAGAAGCTTTTAAAGCATTTATATTAAAGCTTATATATGTTTAAAAAGCTCTTTTATTAAGCTGCTGTATAAATATAGTATTCTACTTCTAACTTATTAATATATATTGTAATATATCTGAAAATTCACTAGCTTTTTTACTCCTGTAGTAACCTCTTAGAGGTTCTATGATTAGTTATAATTAGTAGTAAATAATATTATATTAATCTACAAGTTATAATATATTTAAGATAGTAGAGATAATAACTGGAGATAAGTTAAGAACTCATTTTAAATTGATTCTATATATAAATCCCCTTAAGAATACCCTTAAAGTATTATGCTATAGAGTAATCAATATTCTATTCATATTTATGTCTCATAGTATTGATATTTATTTAAATTAAAAAAAGCTTATTCTGTTTTATTCTTATCTAGAACTATCTAAATAAAAAGTACTATATATATAGTAAAGTTAGTTACTAATTTAAGAGGTATATTGATAAGGGGAAGTATATTTCATTCAATTAGTATAAGTTTAATAATAACTTCAAAATATATTATATAATAATATATTAAGTCTTCCCTATGAATTATAACAGTACTAATAGTTTAGATGATAACTTTAAAAACTCTCTTTAAGATAATAAGTATAATAATATTATTCTATAATATTAAGTATAGTATAATTCTGAAGATAAAACTACTATTCTGCCTAAATAGCTTTTAATACTACTTTCCAATGAAAGTTTCATTGTTCTCAATATAGATAAAATTACTAGGATCTTCTAAAACTAAGTAGTATTTTATGTTAATATAAAGAGAAGTACTTCTAATAGTAAGAGTATTATTATAACCTTTATATATAGTTATACTCAGAGGTTATTACTTAAGTATTATGCTTGAAAATAAGTTTCCTAATTTAAATGTTATTAGTATTTTAATTATTAGATATTTCTAGTTTGCTATATTTAAATAGATAGTCAATTTATTTATTATTATTATACTTCTATAGGACAGATTAAGAATAATACATTTTATTAATACTTCTCTAATTACTATAATAAGAATAGTTAGTATATTTTTATCTTTTAGTATTTTAATATTCTATATAATACTACATAATACTTCTTTTTTATTCCACCTTGTAGATATAAATTAGCTTAATATTATATTTAATAATATTGAGAACTAGGTCTATTAAAATAGAATAGTTATACTAATTACTTGAAAGAAAAGCATTTATAAAAACGTTTTAATAAGGAGAGAACAATTACCTCTATATATCTTATAAGAATAGAAATATAGAGACTTTACTACTATTTCAAATATCTAGCTATAATATACTTCTATAATATTTTACATTAAATAAAATCTTTAGTTAAATATTATATTTCTAAAACACTTAAAAGTATTAGTATTAATAATAGTATATAATAACACTCTTCAATTCTTTTTATCAAGACGCACTAGTAGCCCCCAGCTAGACTACTACTTAGTTATATATAAAGAGGGGTATTTAGGCCACAAGAGCTAGGATCCCAGTTAGAAGAATTAGATTTAAATATATTAACAGTCCTATATTTATATTTGCCCCTTATATAGATCTATTACTTAGATACTAATATATACCTTTAATATATTTATATTTCTACCTATCTTTAGGGGTTCTAACTAATAAGTTATATAAGAAGTATTAGTATCATAATAGTAGTAATTGTAGGTTAATATATATAATGTGAATAATGTTATTACAAAAGAAGCACTAGTATAGTAGATAATAGGATTTCGATATATATAGTATTAATGAAACTACTATAAGAAGCTATAGTATTAAGGATATTATATAAAGTATACTCGAAAAGCTCTAGCATAATACTAGTATAGTAGAAGTAATAATTTCAATATATTTCATACCTATATAGCTATAGTAATAAGGCTAATAGAAGAAAAGCCTTAATATAATACTATAGTAAGGCTATATAAAAAGAAATAATTAGAGGAGTACTAGTATATCTAGAAATATAGACATTTTAATATATAGCTATAGTAATACTAATATAGTAGAAGTAATACTTTTAATATATATAGTTTTAATAAAGCTACTATATAAGGCTATAGTAAGGCTATTATAAGAAAGGTATATTAGAGGGGCATTAGTGAAATACTAGTATAGTAGTATAGAGATTTTAATATGTATAGTATTAATAAGATTATTACAAGACAAATACTAGTATAATATTAATATAGAAGATAATAAGATTTTAATATATATAGTATTAATAAGATTATTATATAAAGCTATAGAAGCTATAGGGGCTCTAGGAGTAGTATTAATATATATATAGATATAGAAATTTCAATATATAACTATATCAATAAGACTACTATAAGAAGTTATAATATTAAAGTTAGTATAAGAAGTATAATAGAAAAGCTCTAATATAGTACTACTACAATACCTATACAATAAATAATAAGGCTTCAATATATATTACTATTAAGGTTACTCCTGAAGAGATAACTAGATAGGTACTAATATATATATATATATATATATATATATATATGTATATAGATAGAAATTTCAATATATAA
>QAPG01000934.1:0-12836 GCA_004366825.1 Colletotrichum spinosum
AATTACTTACTAACTACTGTATATTTAGCTATAGCTAGTACTTGGTACCTAGCACCTAATACTAATAGGACGTAAGAAGCATACTGCTATATAAATAGTAATATATATGGTTACTATATACCTTACAGTATGAGGTAACTAATATATATATATATATATACTATATTCTATAAGGATAAATCTATATAATAATCTTTTTACTCTTATTAATCTAAATAAATAAGTTGACTATTTAGTTACTTATTACTATAGTTTTAATTATCTTAATACTATATTTAATTTAATACTAGTAATACTCTCTTTTATAGCTAAAGTATATAAAATACTGAGATTAATATAAAATATAAAAGTAATATAAAATATAAACATAATATAAAATATAATATTAGTATAGAATTACTTCCAGTTATATAAGTCTTTTTGATTATACTAAAAACCGTAAATATATTATAAATAGTATTTTTCTATAAAAATACGCGTTTTATTTAATTGTATATTAAATATTTTAAATTCTTATTATAATATACCCCTCTTTCTTTTTATTACTTTCTTCTTATTATTTTATATACCTTCTTTTTATTTTTATTTCCTCTTCTTATTACTATTAGTAGTTTTTATAACTTATCCTTCTATTTATATTATTACTTTATTTATTCTTATAAATCTTTTAAAAACTTAGTTATGAGATCTTTTAGTTATATTATCTATAAATTATCTTTATTATTAATCTAATAGATCTATAGAATCTCTCTTTATTTATATAATTATTAGAATATTATAATATTAATTATAAAATATTTCTCATTAGTAATACCTAATTTAATAAGATATTTATAAAAGAGTAGGAATTAGCATAAAGTATTATTAATATTATTAATATCTTTAGGTATTTAGTTACTTACTTAAAAGTAGTAGAAATTATATATTTTATATTAATTCTTATAGTTATACTATAAACCTTAAAAGTTAATATATTTTATATAGCTCTTTTTAATTTCATAGAAGAAATATAGATAATATTACTTTTAAGTTTAAAAGTATTATTATTTCTATTATTTCTTTCTATCTTTANAATTGAAAAGTATTATTATCCTTATTATTTCCTTCTATTTTTAAAATAATATTAAATCTTAATTAAAATATTATTTTTTTATTTAAAGTAAAAGATCTATTAATAAAAATATAGAACTTTATCTTCTTAATATCAATAGAAATAAATATTAAGCTTTATTCTAAGTTATTTATCTATTATATAAAATACTTATTAAATCTCTTAATATTTTCCCCTATTAAGTCTTAATATAAAGTTATAGTAGAAAGGTTAAAATATACTTCTAATTAGTATATAGAAACTATATATACTTTTTATATTTACTATTTAATATATACTAACTTTATTTTATTAGAAGTATAATTAATAAGTCTAATTCTTTTATCGTAGCTTTTGTAAAAAAAACTCTTAAAAGTTAGAAGGTTTATCCTTATTAAGAAATAATACTTTTCTATACTACAAATCTTGAAAGTAGAAATAATCTTAGTATAAATAATATTATGAATATTAATTATTAGGAGTATATTAATTCTAAATTTATAATTAATTAAATTAAATATTTAAATAGTTATATTTATATAAAACTTTATTATAAAGAATAATTCTAATTAAAAAGAATAATAGTAAGAAGGATTATAGAAATTCTTAAGATTCTATATATACTTTAGGGGAAATTATTAGATACTTTTAAAATAATATATTATTTTTAATTAACTTTATAGAAAGGTTCAAATATTATTTAGTAAAGTATACTAGTTAAGTAATAAATATATAAGTAAAGATTATAATATTTTTAAAAATAGCATATAGATATTTATTACTAAATATATTAGTTATAATATTAGGTAGGACTCCATAGGAAGAGTATTTAATAATATATTAGTTAAATTAATATGTATATATTATAAGATATCAGTTATATTAATTTAAAATAACCTTTTAATTTTCTAAATAGCTATTATAATTAGGAATAAGTTTAAAATACTTATAGTATATTATAACTATTGTATAAAATAGAAGAATATAAATTTTAAAATATTTACTAAAGATTATAATTATACTAATATAGTCAAAATATTTAAAGTAGTAATAACTAAGATTAATGTATTTAAATATATCTATTTAAACTTTTGAGGCTTATAAGAAACAATTAATAAAGAAATAGATATAACTATATGCTAAATAAAATATAGAAATTTACTTTTAAATATATTAATTATAATATTAGATTGGATTCTAGAGGAAGAATATTTAATAATATATTAATTAAGTAAGTATATATATATATTGTAAGATATTAATTATATTAATTTAAGAGAAATGTTTAATTATATTAATAGCTATTATAATTAGGAATAAATTTGAAGTTCCTATAGTTTATTATAATTATTATAAGGAATAAAAGAATATAAAGCCTAAGATATTCATTCAAGATTATAGTTATATTAATATAATTAAAATATTTAAAGTAATAATAATTAGAGTTAATTTATTTAGATATATCTATTTAAATCTTTAAAGCTTATAAGGAAAAGTTGATAAAGAGATATATATAACTGTATGCTAAATATAATAATATAGTTAATACTTTTCATAAGATTATTAATAAAATAAAACTAACTATTAATAAACTATATAAATAGATTATAAAATTGATATCCTTTATAATATTATTAATAAAATAAAACTTACTATTAATAAACTATATAAATAGATTATAGAAATCCTTAGAAGCTAATAATAATAATTTAAATATAAGAGTAATTATATTACAAATTATAATTAATTTCTAGCTAACTATATATATAATAACTAAAAGTATAATTAGTATTTTAACTACTAGAAATTATATTAATTTCTACATTAAATAAGTAATCGTAATACCTTAAAGCTATTTTATAAGAAACTTTAGAATAGAAATATATATAGTAAATACTAAGTATACTTAAAACTAATAATAGAATACTAATCAATAAAATATATAACTAAAGAATATAAAGTAATAATACTATATTTTAAAACAGTATTTATTATTAATATAGAATTAGTAGTAGAAATTACTACTTATCTTGATAATACTATATTAATAGAGATAACTGTAGAAATATTATATAATAATATAAATAAGATGATAGAAGAACATTTTAAAATAATATACTTTATAATAATAAATAGTAAGATTAAAATAATAAATCTTAGGAAATTTATAGAGATCTTCTAAAACTATACTTATTACTATTCTATAATATTCATGGAATTAGAAATCTTTATAACTTTAAGATTTTCTAAGGTTGTATTTAAGAATATCTTTCTCAATATAAGAATAAGAAGACTATTTATAAGAAGTATATAATAATTAAAAACTTTCTAGAAGTTTATACTTAATATTTAACTTAATAAGACTACTTTAAGAGTAAATATAAAATTTAAAAATAGGTAAAATATTATAAATCTTAATATAATTTAAATATTTATATTTTTTAGAAATATCAACTGTAATATTATACTAATAGTTATCCTATTTCTTCTCAATGTCTTTAATATAAATTAATTATAAATCTATCTTAATAATCTTAATAATATTATTAAATAGGAAGGAGTATTTTTACTTATTAAAAAATATAATTAATACTTATAATTCTTAATCTAAGAAAATCCTTATAATAAGATTATTAACTTCCTTATAGAAATAGAAATATAGTAACTTTATAAGAAATTTAATAACTTTAATATCTAAGAACTAAATAGTATTTTTAATAAAATAAGCTAAACTATAAATATTAATAAGATTAAAATAATTATAAAAAGCTACTACTAATATTAAATAAATAATAAGATATTATACTAATTTAAATTTAACTTTAAAGATAATTATAGGTTTAATATAGAAATTATTATTAATATTATATATTTTAATACTAGTAAGCTTATACTATATATAATTAATATATTAATAGTATTTATAACTATAAGGTTTATAAGAAATATTTCTATAGAAGGTATATAGTATATATTAAGAATATATTAAATTAATATATATTAGAAGCTTTTAAATAGGATTATTACTAATATAAAATATAATTTTACTATTAAAAACTTTAAAAGAAAAACTAATAGTATGAGTAGTAAAGTAAAAATTATATTAATTGAAGTTTGTAATAATTTTAATAAAATTAAATAGTATTATACTTTTTTATAGAAAGCTTATAAGATTATATATAATAAAGTATTAGAAATACTAAGAGAAGAATTACTTTATAATATAGTTAAAATAGTTAATAATACTAATAGCTCTAATAGCTTTATACTAACTCTCCTTATTTTTAAAATATACTTATATTTCAATATATTATTACTACTATTTCTAGATATAATAAGATATATAATAATTATCTATAGAATAATAGAAGAAATATATAAAATCTATATATGATATTTAGCTTTAGATATTTTAAAGTTATATAATAACTACTTAATAATATCTATCTATTAACTCTTATTATAATTAGATATATATGTCTATTAAGAATATAAGAATTAGACTAAACCTTTAAACTTATTTCAATTAATAATAAGATATATATTATAGAGATAGCAAGTAGACTTAATACTTTATAAATAATAATAGTTAAATTATATTACTAATTTTAAATTAAAAAGAATAATAATAAACATCCTTATAAAATTAAAAATAAAGGAAAAGTTATATTTAAAGAAATAATTATAATAATAATACTTAAAGAAAAACTAAAGTAATAAGGATAATTATATAAGAATAATACTTTTATTATAAAAGTAAGCCTTTCTAATATTATATATTATAATATTTACCTTATAGTAAAACAAGTAGAAGTATTAGTTCAGACTATTAATTTCTACTAATATAGTCTTATTATAATATTAAGTAAGCTTTTCAAAAGGTTATATATTAAGACGTAGGAAACTCTATTAATAAAAGAATATTATAATTTAAGTATTTTAATATTTAAAAATATAAATAAAAAAGGATTTTTAACTTTAGATTTATTAATAAGATTAAGAATATTGATAATATACTATATAAGAAGTTATAATTAGTTATTAAAAGATTTAATAATAAGGAGAAAACTAATATCTTTATATAATTATTAATAATATAACAAGTTAATTATTATCTTATACTAATACTATTAGTAATATTATACTTTAATATTCCTATAGAAATCTACTTTTATATCATTACCTAAGTACATATATAAGTAGAAATACTACTAAACTAATTTATCCTAATAAAACTACTTATTAGCTTATAATAAATATACTTAAAAAGTATTATTATTATTATTATTATTATCTAGTTATAAGATAACTTCATAGAATTAGATATATATTGATATATAATATATTCTAATTATTATAAAGAGAAACTAGGGATAGAAATCTTATTATATAACCTATACTTTATAATCTCTAGGATAAATAATCCATATTTTAGTATTATAAATATATAGATAGATAATATATTAAACCTCTATTTATTTAAGTTTAATAATAAAGAAAAAGAAGAATTCTAATAAGTAGGATTTATAGTAAAACTAAAATTAATACTTATAATCAATAAGCTTTCTATTTTTTATAAAACTATAATAATCTTTAAAGATAATAGTAATATAATTCTTATTTAAGAAACCTAGAATAAGAAGATTAAACTTATTAATTATACCTCTAGTAAAGGGAAGTTGGTATATATTACTTAAAAGATATAAGAAATATATATAGCTTCTATATACTAATTTAAAATCTATTTTGACCTTTTTCATTATAACTTAATATTAAGACTTAATAGGAGAAAATATTAAGAGATTTGATAAATACTTTATATGATAGATAAATAATTTAGAGTAAGACTTAATATTTATCCCTATTAATATTAAGAAGATAAAACACTATATTTTTATTAATAAATTCTTTACTAATAATAAAAGTATAATATCTCAATTAAAATTTATTATTATCCTAGAGATAGAAAGAAATAATAAGAATAATAATACTTTTAAACTTAAAAGTAGTATTATCTACTTCTCCTTTATTTAATTAAAAGAATTATATAAAATATATTAGTTTTTGAAGTCTATAGTATAATTATAAGAGTTAAGATAGAATATATAATTTCTATCACTTTTAGGTAAATAACTAAATACTTCAAAATATTAGTAATACTAATAGTAATCTATATTAATTCTTACTCTCTCTATAAATATGTCATCAAGCTGAATACTACTAAAAGAATACTTTATAATTAGAATTATGATATTCTAATAATTATATAAATAAAAAGAAATCTTCAGAATCTATTAGATTAATAGTAAAAATAACCTTATAAATAATATAACTAAAAGATCTAATGGTTAAACCTTTGAGGAATTTATAATAATAAATAAAGTAATAATATAGATAGAAAGATAAATTATAAAGACTACTAATAATAATAAGAAGAATAAATAAACGTAAACAAAAGCATATAAGATAATAAGAGAAAGGTAATAGAAAAAGAAAGAGACATATTATAATAGGAGCTTAAGATACCTAACACAGAATTAAACAAAAAGCGCATTTTTATAGAAAAATACTATTTATAGTATTTTTACAATTTTTAACACAATCAAAAAGATTTATATAACGCGAGGCGATTTTATACTACTTTTATGTTTTATACTACTTTTATATTTTATACTACTTTTACGTTTTTACGCTACTTTTACGTTTTACACTACTTTTGCGTTTTAAGCTACTTTTGCGTTTTACACTACTGTTGCGTTTTATACTACTTTTATATTCTATACTACTTTTACGTTTTATACTACTTTAGCTATAAAAAAAGTATTACTAATATCAGGTTAAATATAGCACTAAGGTAGCTAAAACTATAGTAGTAGGTAATTAAATAGTCGACCTATTTATTTAAGCTAATAAGAATAAAGGGATTATTATACGGATTTATCCCTATAGCGTGTGGCGTATATATGCATATTATAACCTAAGTATAGATATTACGAATAGAGACAACTAGTTATATACTATTTACGTAATCAATCGATTACGACGTTTACTAGTTGTAAACCAATAGTTTCTAATCGTAATTATAAACTAACTATCTAAATATATCTAGTTAACAATTATAATATTTATAACTATTAAAGTTTATATAGAAAGATTCTAAGATACTTAGTAGTAATTCTATAGTTTCCTTATATTAATTATTACTAATTATAGCTTAAACTAAATCAGTACTTTTTAAATAATATTATATTAATTAATAGAAATATAGTAGTTATTATTAATATTATTTTACTTTAAGATAAGTAGTAGAATAGAAAGAATAATACCTAGAATCTAAATATTCTTATAAATACATATTACCTTCTTATAATTAGACTAGTTAGTTTATATTACTATATACTAATTAGTATTCAATAATAAAAACTTTTTAATTATTAAAATAAGCCTAAATAGGCTTTTAAATAGATTTAATATTATACTTATTCTATATTCTTAAGTAGTAGAATAAACTACTTATTCTACTTTAAAATAAACTTTAATATTTTTATCTTACTTTCAAAATAGTATTCCTATAACTTAAGTAGTAATAGTATATATATAATGATATAATAAAATAAATACTAATAAGATATAACGAATAGCTAAGAAGTTTAAGATTAAAAATAAAATATAATTACTACTATATTATATTAAGATACATTAGTTAAGTAAGAAGTTTAAATAGATAACCTCTAAATATTAGATTATTAATATAATAAACCTATTAAATATTATATTAAATGTTTTTATAAGTATCTACTTAATATTCTATATCAATCTTATTAGATAGGTAGAAACTAACTTATTACTATCTTAATAGTATATAGATAGATATTTTAATCCTATCTTAATCTCTACTTAAGAGGATAGTAAGACTTAGGAGGAATATAGTGTTAAAGAAATACTAATAGTAAAGAATATTTCAAAATAAAGATATAATTCTAATATATTAGTTAAATAGAAGGGTTATAATATTCTAATATAGAAATCTTTAGAAAGCTTTATTAATAATAAAGTTTTATTATAATTTGAATTATAATACAACAATATTAAGGAGAATAATAGATTAATATGCATTTACTAACAATCAAAAGCTATATAGACTATGAACTAAGTAATATAATAACTCTTAGGAAATATATATAACCAGCTATAAAACTGACTTCTTAAGTACTAAATAAATCAATTAAGTAAAGGAATTATTATTACCTTACTCTTTCTTATAGTCTTAATACTCCTCCTTTTGTTTTCTATTATATTCCTCTTTTCCCTCTTCTTAACTATTAGCAACAAAAATAAGTAATACTTATGTATAAGTAAGATATTATTAACATTAGGTTTTGTTTTATTTTTTAATTTATAAAGAGTTTTAAAACTTATAAAACTATAAGGAGTTTTATTATATATATATATAGAAGTTATTAAAATATCCCTTTATAAGTAATAAGGTAAATTTAAGTAATAAATTAGAATTCTAATTTTACTAATTAGAATTCTTATTAGTCTTTCTATCAAACTATTAGATTTATAAATATAAAGAAGTTTAATATTATAAATAATACTAAAATAAAAATAAGTATTTCTTGTTTTTTTATTAGTAAATATATTATTTCTACTAATATTGAATTCTTTTATTTTTCTCTTATTATTATTTCTATTTACTAACTCTTTAAATTTAAAAAGGATTATCAAAACTTCTTTAGCTAGTTTTAATTTTAATAAAGATCCCTAAGTAAACTTAGTTGATTTTTTAATAGATAGAATAAATCTATTAAATCTATTATATATTATAAGAATTATAAATCTATATGAATCTAAATTGGTATAATCTAAATATTAAAGATTTAAAATTTATTTTTAATTATTTTCATTAATATTATTTATAAAGCTTCTTTTAATATAAACTTTATAAATAGAAAGAATATCTATTTTATTAAGTTTATAAGATAAATAAATATTATGTTCTAAACTATTTATAGTTTTTATATTAGTATAATCTGAATAGTTATATAAAAGTTGAATATTTTATAATATAGTAATAGAAAGAATAATATCTTTTTATAAATTGGAATATTAAATTTATATACATTATTCTTCTTAAATCTTACTATTAAAATAGAATTCTTCTCTATATTCTATAATATAGGTTCTTTCTAGAAAATTGATATAATTCCTATAATATTAAGTTTATTTTGAAATAATAAATGAACTCCTAATTCTAAAATATAATAAGTATCTTTTAATATAAAAGTCTAATTTTTTAGAGATACTTTTAAATCTCTTATTATTCTTACTATAAGGTATATAGTACTTCCCTACTTAATCTATTTTGAAATTAGTTTTATATTTAATAAACTAGATTTATTTTTATTATATAAATAATAGTAGCTGTATTTAAATAAAAATAAATATTTTTATAATCTTCTTTTTTTAAATTAAACTTTTAGAATTTCTAGTAATCTATTAATTTACTAAAAAACCTAGAGTTTTAATACTATTATTATTTCTTTTTATAAGGAGTTTTTAAGTTATTTTTATGTTTTTGAAAACTTTGTTATCTTTAGAAAATATATCAAGATCTATATCTTTAAAAGTAAATTCTTCAGAATTAGAACTTTCTTTATCTTCTAATAATTCATCTTCTACTTCTTTATTTTCTTTAGTTCTAATTAAAGTATTATTAATAGATTCTAAATTCTTCTTTCTAGATTATATCTTATTATTATTATTATTCTTTATAAAAATATTCTTTTACTAATTTAAAGCTCTCTTTAGATAAAAATAGGTATAATGTTTTTAGTATAATTATTCTTCTTATAATTGTTATAATAGATTCCTTTCTATTTTTTATATAATTCTTTAGTAATTCTAAAATCCTTCTTTTTCTAAGTATCTTTAGTATAATTAATTATATTATTATTCTTTCTTTTAGATTTATCTAATAAATTAGAAAATAAAGAATTTAAAGTATAAATATCTTTATTAAACCTAAGATTCTAAATTATAAAAATAATAAAACTCTTATAATTAGAACTAAAATTATTTAAAACATAAGTTATAACTACTTATTTAGATAATTCTAATTTATTATAAAATAAATTATTAATTAACTCTTTAATTTTATTTAGAAATTCTTCTATACTACTAAAATTACTTAAGATAATATTAAAAATTTCTTTATAAGTTAAGAATCTATTAGTAAGTTCCAAAGGCTTATAGAGTTCTTATAAATATTTAAATATCAAATATATATTTATATAATTTTTAATTATTTAAAAAGAGTTATCTTTATAGTATAAATATATCTAGTTTAGAGCTTTTCTATCTTTATTCTTATGTTTAGAAGTAATAGGTTTAGTAATATCTGAAAAAATATACTTACTAATAAGTAAAGCTTTGATATAAATAGATTAAATCTAATAATTACTACTTCTTACTAATTTAGGAATAATTATCTTTTTAGAATTACCTATTTTATTCTAAAATAAAATAAATTACTAAAATATATAAAGTATAAAGGGGTTTCTAAAAAACATAAAAGTCTTATAATATATAATATAGTAAAATATTATATTTTCTAAGAAAGAATAGAAATTAAAAGATTAAAATCCTTTTTTTCTATCTAAAATAAAACTATAACATAAAGAATAAATTTAGAAATTAGAAACTTAAATCTTAGGATTTAAAGTAAACATAAATCTAAAGTTTAATATTTTCTTTTTCTTTCCTCATTTCTTCTTAATAAAATTAATTGAAAATTGAAGTAAAATTTGAGATAAAAGAAGTTGATTTTCTATATATATTAATCCTTTTGCTATTAAAATAATTCAAAACCAAAGAGGAAATAAACTTAAAACTAATTCAAAAAGGTAATTAATTAAGAATAAATCTTAAATATCTAAAGAATTAAAAAGAGTTAAAATAAGTAGAAAATCAGATTTTTAGATATTAAAATAGCTTATCGAATAAGGTTGATGTTTTATAAAAATAGAATAATTCTAGTAAGATATTTAGCTTCTATAAAAGTAGTAAAAATAGAGACTTTTATAGATTTTATCATAATAGTCGATTTCTATATATAAATAAGAAGGGTAAATCTTTGATAAATGAAATATAGAATCTTTAGGCTAAGAAGAGCTAGACTTATAACCTATTAGAATAGATAGATAGGTAGGTAAATTAAAAGGTAAGTTATTATTATAAATAATTATAAAATCAGGAGAAATATAATATAATAAAAGTAGTTTTCTTAGAAATAAGACTTATTTAAAATATTTATAACAATAATAATTAAATAGAGGGAGAAATAGTAATTTAATTAATAATATGATTAACTATTTCTAGTTATTATTTATAGAGATATTAAGATTATTATATAGAGGGTTTATTTTAAAGTTCTAGCTATACTACTAGAGTTCTAGCTATAGCTATAGTATATAAGCTACTATAGCTATAGTATATAAAGTATTACAACTATAATATATATATCTTAGTATAACGTATAAACTACTATAACTATAGTATATAATATGCTATAATTATAATATATAGGCTAAAGTATAATACACATCATAGTATAGCTATAGCGTATTAGCTACTATAGCTATAGTGTATAAGACGCTATAGCTATAGCGTATATAACTTAAACTACTTCTAGTACCCTATAAAAAAGTAGACCTCTATGCTTTTATCTTATTTACTTTATAACTACTATAGGTAAAAAGGTAAGATAAATATATATTTATAGAGCGATTTTTATACGATTTATTCATATAGAAATATTATAGACATTCTTGTTAATTCTACTAGTAGAATAGAAATAGAAGTTCTTTAGATATTAGAATAAATCTAATAAAACTTACTATTATCTCTAAAGCTTTAGATTATAAGTCTTAATTTCTTATATACCTTATTTGTATTTTTACTCTTAAATTCATTAATGATATAAGATCTAAAATATTTATAAGCTTTGTAGAAAGTAAAGTTATTTTAGATGATTTCTATAATACTATTAGTAATAATGCTTTTAACTTCTTTTTAAAATAACTTTTTAAATAGTAATCTAAGTATAAGAACAATACTTTCTTTGTAAAATGTAAGTATTAATACTATATCCAACTACCTCTTGACTATAAAATATATTATAAAATATAATCCTTAGTTAAAACCTTGAGAAAGTAAGTTATTCTTATATATTATGAGGTTTAAAGTTAGTTAGATTTAAAGTATTTAAGGTTAAAGTAGTATATTATTAACCTTTAAAAAAAAAGAAAAAGTTATTACTATTAGAAATAGTAATATTACTATTGTTTATAATAATAATAACTTATAATGCTTACTAAGTATCTTAAAATTCTATAGGAATAGCTATGAATAAAAATTAAAGTACTACTATGGGAGTATATATTTCTATGTATATATAGTATGAGATCTCTTATAGTAGTAATATAGGCACTTATGGACTTCTTATAAATGCTTTTAGGTATTAGTATTTTAAAAATGTAGTTTAATAAGACTTATTAATTATTTTGAAAATATAGGTTTATAATTATAAATCAAAACCTTTAAAGCCTATAAAGGAATTTAAATATATATATCTAATTATATATAGTGAGAAAGTAGTATAAGCTTTATCAGTTATTTTCCTCTTAATATATATATATATATATATATATATATATATATAATTAGAATAGAAAGGTTACAA
>QAPG01000935.1:0-12776 GCA_004366825.1 Colletotrichum spinosum
ATAATATTAGGTTTTTTTATATTTATAAACCTAATAGTTTAATAGAAAGAGTAATAAGGATTCTAGTTAATAAAATTAGAATTCTAATTTATTATTTAAATTTATCTTATTATTTATAGGGGGATACTTTGATAGCTTCTATATATATATATATATATATATATAGAACTCTATATAGCTTTATAAACTTTAAGACCCCTTATGAATTAAAGAATAAAATAAAGCTTGATATTAATAATATAAAGAAATAGGGTAGTTTGTATTATTATAAAAATGAAGATCCCAATTCTAAAAAATTAGATATAAGAGCTTATAAAAGAGCTATTATAACTTATAGGAATAATACCTATAACATTTAGGATTTTAATAAAACGAGAACTATATAGTTTAGAGATATAAGAATCCTAGAAAATACTTTTGATATTTTAGAAAAAGAGTTAGTTTGATCTATTAATTTAGAAAAGAATTCTAATAATAATAGGTTTAATTACCTAAATAATAATTCTATTTTAAATCTAGATAATTATATTTCTAGTATAGGTTAAAGTAATAATAATGAAAACAATAATTCTTTAATAAATCTAACTACTGAAATTTAAGAAATGACTAGAATAATTCTAAAAGAAAATTCAAATATTAAAATCATTGAAAATAATAAAATATTAGAATTAAATAAAGAAAATAATAATAATATTCAGGGAAAGTCTAATTTATATATTAATTTACCTACTATATCAGATGAAGTTCAAAAGGACTATAAAACCTATAAAGAAAGCGCTTTTTGTACTATTTTAGACTATTTTCGTTTAAATAGGTATATAAAATTATATAAAAATACTAATAAAGATAATCAAGCTTCTTATACTTTATTAGTAACTAAGGTTGAAGAATCTACTTTTTTTTATTTAAATATTTAAATCTTCTGAATATAGAAACTGGATTCTAGTTATAATAAAAGAAATAGAATAAATAAGATCTATAAATAGTTAGAAAGTAATATTTCTATTTATTTTTAATATTAAAGACACTAATATTTTAGGTACTAGATAGGTTTATAATTTAAAAATAAATCATATAATTAAAGGAATTATATATAAAGTTAGATAGGTAGTATAAAGCTATAATTAATATTTCAATATTACTTATTTAGAAACCTTTAGTATTACCTATAGGCCTAAAGGTTAGAGATATATAATAATTCTCTCTCTTTATTTAGAATAGATTTTAATATAATATGATGTTATTATAGTATTTATTCATACTGATATTAATAAACCTATATATATTTATCTACTAACTAGACTTTACTTCAATATAAGAAAGAAATCTTTAGAATTTAATCTAAATATAAATATAAATACTTATAAGAGTAATAAAGACTATACTTTTATTTATTTATGAAATAAAGTATTATATAGTTTGGAATAGAGTTCTCGACCTTAGTATAAGTATTTGAAGAATACGCTTTATTTAATAAGATTTATTATTTCTCCTTATAATCAAGCTATATTTATTCTAAGTAAAGAACTCTGAATAACTATTTTAGCTTATTATATTAATAGAATATTACTAGCTATAAATAATTAAAAAATAACTAATTATATATATTATGCCTTAAAAAAGAAAATAGGAATTTAGAACTTAGGAGAACTTTCTACTTTTCTTAATTATAATTTATCTATAAACTAAAAGGAAAGAATATTTACTATTAATTAAAATAAATAAACTCAGGAAATTATTAAGAAATATAAAAGTGAAACTACTTATAAATTTAAAGCTCCTATATATAACATTATTAAGTCATCTAAAAATAAAGAAAGAACTTTAAAGACTGAAATCTTGAATTTTTAGTAAGAAATAGGAGCTCTAGTATATTTAGTTTCAAAAATAAGACTTAATATTATTTTTATAACAATAAGTTATTCTTAATTTGCTTATAATCTAGATAAAGATTATTTTTTAGCCTTTAACTATATATAGAGTTATTTAAATAATAATAAAGAATATGAATTTACTTATAACTATAAAGATATATCTTCTATTAAGAATATTATAAGATATTTAGATTTAGATTAAATAAGAGGTCTAAATAATAGAAAATCTACTTCTTTTTATATTTTCTATTTAGGAAGAAATAGTAATATTATAAACTATTCTACTATAAAATAAGAAATAGTAGTTTGATCTATTTATAAAGTTAAATATATAGCTCTATAAGACACCTATAAAGAAACAACTTCTTTATATTATAATTATAATTATATAAATTTCAAATTAGATTTATCTAAAATTAAAAAACCTAAGATTTATATAGATAATTTAATAGTTAAAAAGCTAGTTAAAGTTCCTAAATGTTATAAGAAAGCAAAATATATAGATATAAGATATTGCTTTATAAGAGATTTTATTAAAGATAAAAATATCTTTATATATCATATAAATATAGAAGATAATATAGCTAATATTTTAATTAGGCCTTTAGGCTTAGTGAAATTCAAGCGGATTTTATCTAAATTTCAAGAAATAATATCCTCAAAGTCTTTCTTTTTTTACTTTTATAGTTATAGGTCTTATAACTTTATATATAATTTTCCTCTTTTTATTTTTATTGAAGTTATATGAGCTTTTATATAAGTAAGCTATATATTAGTAATATATATTTTATAGGGGGATATTAGATTTATTCTAATATTTCAAGAACCTCTATTTCTATTATTCTAATAGAATTAATAAAAATTTCTATAATATTTCTATATAAATAAATCGTATAACAATCGCTTTATAAATATATATTTATTTTACCTTTTTATCCCTAGTAGTTATTAAGTAAATGAGGTAAAAGTATAGAGGTCTACTTTTTTATACGCTACTAGAAGTAGTTTAAACTATATATACTATAGCTATAACGCCTTATATACTGTAGCTATAGTAGCTAATATGCTATAATTATATTATAGAATATATTACACTTTAGCCTATACATTATAATTATAATACATTAAATATTATAGCTATAGTAGTTTATATATTACGCTAGGGTATATGTATTATAGTTATAGTATCTTATATACTACAGCTATAGTGGCCTATATACTATAGCTATAGCTAGAATTCTAGTAGTATAGCTAGAACTCTAAAATAAACCTTCTATATAATAATCTTAATATTTTTATAAATAATAGTTAGAAATAGTCAATTATACTATTAATTGAATTACTATTTCTTCTTCTATTTAACTATTATGTTTTTGAATATTTTGGATAAGTCCTCATGTTGAGAAAACTACTTTTATTATATTATGTTTCTCCTGATTTTACGGTTATTTATAGTAATAACTTAACTGTTGATTTATCTATTTATCTATCTGTTCTAATAAAATCTAGTTATAATGAATAGATATGATTAATCTATATCTATACCTTTTAGGCCTGTAAGTAGTATTAAAAGTTTCTAAATAATTAATATTAGAACACTGGTTGAAACTTTAAGTAACCTATTTAGTTTTATATATAGGATTACTAAAATCCTGATTATTAGGCTTTATTTTATAAACTTATCTACCCCTTAATATAGTAATATTATTCTTTTTAATAAAAGAGATATTAGGTAGAAGTATAATAATCTAAACTTCTATCAACTTTGTAAATTTAACTTTTTTATTTATAACTCAAATCTAGTTATTACTTAAGTAAGAACCTATAGTTTTTAAAAAAGTAGTTAATTCGTCTAGAGTGTTAACTAATAATATATATTTAGTAGTATAAGAATTACTATATGTATTAATAAATAAGTTATTATCATAATTACATTAATTATAATTAGTATAGAAAACTAAAGAAAGATAGTTTTTAATTATAAGGAATATATTCTTTTTATATAAATACTATTTATAGTTTTTTCTTAACTTCTAGACTTAAAGAAGGAATTTCTATAGATGTAGTAGACGTTTTATTAAAATTCTTGAAATCTATAATTTTATTAAGACGAATTATAAATAAACTACTTAGTTCCTTATTGGGAGAAGGATTTAAGTTATTATTACTATTATTAACTTTATTACGAGGAAGAAAGTAAGTAGTATTTTTAGTAGAGTTATAAATTCTATTAAACCTAATAATAACTAGATTTTAAGAAGAGTTATTAGAATTAAATGAGTTAGATTTATTCTTTTTATTAAGTTAACTAAACCTAAGAATATTTATATCTCTAGACTGAATAGTATTATAAGCTTAAAAATCCCAAACTAAATAGGTATGATAACTAAAAGTAACTATAGTACTATTTTTTACTTTTAGATTAAGCTTTTTAGAATACTTATTTTTAACTTTATAATTATAAATACTACCCTAAACCTTTGTAATACTAATAAGAAATTTCTGTTTATTTTTCAACTTATATAGAGTTTTAAACTTAATAGAAGAATAAAGCGTTCTATTATAAATATAAATAGAAACTAATATAGCTAACCCCTAAAAGTATAAAAATAAGCTAGAGTTATAGAGAAGGGTTCTACCTTTATTGACTATAGTTCTTATAGCCTTCTTAATTAAACTATTAAGCTTATAAGTATAAATTAGTCTTATATTATGAATACTACTATTGTTAAAATAGATAACTTTTATTCTATTTTTAGAAAACTCAAGGCTACTATTTATATTAACTTTTTCAATTCTCTTATTACTATTGTTATTATTAGTTATATTAATAAACTCTTTAAAAGCTAAAGTAACTTCTTTAGAACTTTTTAATTTCAATAACTTTCCCTAGATAAATCTACTATACTTATCTATAAATAAGATAGAATATTTAAAATAATTAAAAGTCTTTGGTAAAATAAGTCTATATAAGTCTAAACGAATATAATTAAGATATTTAAACTTCTTAAAAGAATTTAAGTCTCTATTAACTTTATTAGTAAACTTACCTTTAAAGTAAATTTTATAAATAGGTAGTTTATTGCCTTTAGAATACTTATAACTAATATTATTTATTATATTCTTAATTAACTTAATAATATTATTAGTATAGCTTATTCTATTATACTATAGTTTCAAGTTGTTAATATAAATAATATTAGTATAAAGAATTAATTACTTAAGTTGAATAAAGATTCTAAACTTATAGAAGTTATTAATTTTAGTTCTTATAAGTAAGAATGTATCCTATTTTATATTATATAGTATAGGTTTATTAAGAAAGATAGATAATATTCCTATAGAGTTAAGTTTAAACTAACTTAATAAATTAATACCTAGTTATAGAATATAATAAATATTATATAAAGAATATTTAATCTTATTTAAAATAGTTTTCAAATTACCTTTTATAATTAAAGTAATTTCTTTAGTATTTCCCTATTTAATAAGTAAAAGAGTCTTAGTTTTATTAACTAAAAGAATATAATCTTTAACTATATAAATAGTAGCTCTAGTATTAATGAAGAATAAAATAGTTTTAAACTATTTAATAAAACTCTTATTTTACCAAGTCTTCGTAGAGATTAAAGCACTTAAAGCTTTTTTAATAATAATTTTTTTAAGAAAGAGTTAGGTTAGAATTATATTTTCAAACTTAATACTTTCTTTATCATCTTCTTCTTCTTTAGTATTCTTATTAAGCTATATAAGATCTTTAGTAATATAAATCTCTTTAATTAGTATTAAAATAATATTAACTAAGTTTGAGTTATTAGTTTCATCTTTTTTTATTTTTTTTATTTTTAGAAGAAGCTTTAGGAGAACTCTTAGATTTTAGCTAAATAGGAGTCTTTTTAAAATAAAAACTAAAATAGTTCTCTTTAGTATAATTAGTCTTTTTATAGTAGTTATAAAAATACTGTTCTATTTCTTTTAGAATTTCTTAATAATCTTAAGAGAAGACTATTTAATAGCTTTATTTTTAAAATTCGCCTTAATTATAAAATTAACTAAAGAAGTTTAGATTTTCCTTCTAAACTTATTTAATAGATTAGAAAATAAAGAATCTAACTTGTAAGAATCCTTCTTAGATCTAGAATTCTAAATAATTAAAATAATAAAACCTTTGTAACTTTTATCTAGACTATTTAAGATATAAATAATTATAACTTAGTTATATAATTTAACTTTATTGTAAGAGAAATTATCAATAAGCTCTTTAATCTTATTTAAATACTCTTCTATGGATTTAAAATTACTAAAAGTAGTATTAAAAAGCTTTTTATAAATAAGAAACCTATTAGACAAACTAGTTAGTTTATAGAGTCTTTTTTAAATAACTAAATATACTTAAAATATTAGTATTATTTCTAATAACCTTTAAAAAGTTACATTAATAAGTTAACTATATATAACTAAAAGCCTTATAATACTTATTAGGGTTAGTTAAAGAAATAGGCTTAGTGAAATCTATAAAGATATTTTTACTAATAAGTAAAACCTTTATATAGATAGACTAAACACTATAATTCTAAGTCCCTTTTAACTTTAGGATAGAATATAACTTAGAGTTATTTATATTCTTTAATAATAACTTAAGAAAATAAAATCATTATTTAATAAAGAATTAACCAAAATTCTAAAGTAAGATTAAGATATTTAGGGACTAACTCTAGTAGATTATTATTAACTATAGAATTAATGATAGTATAATTTAATAGTTAATTAGTAATCAATATATTTGTAATCTATAGTAGCTTAAAATTTAAATCTTATAAGAAATACCTTTTTTTATAAAAGTCTAAAAGGATTTAAAGTTTTAATTTATAAAAGTTATAGTAGACCTAAAAACCTAATTTATAAAAGTCTCAGTAGACTTAAGAATTAGTTTATAAAAGGTTTTAATAGACCTAGGAGTTAGTTTATAAAAAGTCTTAATAGACTTAAAATATAAGAGATTTTTAGTTTCTAATATTTAACTATTCTTTTTATTAGCCTAATAGTAAGCTTATTATTTTAATTAGTATAATCTCTTTATAGATTTATCTAGTATTAAACTGATTAATTAATAAGAAGAATTAGTTAGTTAGTTGAGATAAATATAGAAAGAATAAGCTATAGAATCTTATAGAGATAGTTAAAAGAAGTTTCATATAAATAAATAAATAGTAGAAGACTTAGAGTTAGTTAGTATAGACTCTAATATAATCTGAATAGATATTAATAAAGATAAAGATATTAATATTAATAATAAGTATAGATAGAAATATAAGACAAAAAGAAATATTAATATAAAGTTAGACTTATAACCTATTAAATTAGTAATAAGAAATAAGTAGAAAGTTAAAAGGAATTAATAACTCTTAATTATTCAAGAATACGTTATTCAGAATAATATCTAAAAATAATACTAATATTAATATAAATAGTAATAATAATAAGAAGTTCTAATTCTATAGGAAGTAGGAAACTTCGTAGTATTAATATCTCAATAGAGTTTATTTTTATATTAAAGAATACGTTATTTAGAATAATATCTAAAAATAGTACTAATATTAATATAAATAGTAATAATAATAAGAAGTTCTAATTCTATAGGAAGTAGGAAACTTCGTAGTATTAATATCTCAATAGAGTTTATTTTTAGAAAGGTTAACTTTATATTATATAGAACTCTCAGCTTTATTACACTCAGGCTACTAAGTAGTCTATTTACTAAATATTCTAACATTATAGTTTGATTGATTTAGAGTATAAATAATTAAAGTAGTATAACTTGAACTCTAATAATTGATTTTCTATAATAAATAGAAAATATAGGGTTATGAGAGTAATAAAGAATACTTAAGCTTTTATTTATTTAAAATGGGTTATCAGGATACATATGAGTAACAGCTAAACAGCTAGAACTCTAATAGATCTAAATAATAGAAAATCTACTTCTTCTTATATTTTCAATTTAGAAAGAAATAGTAATATTATGAATTGTTCTAATATAAAATAGAAAATAGTACTCTAATTTACTTATAAAGCTAAATATATAGTTCTATTAGATATTGATAAAGAAGTAACTTGTTTATATTATAATTATAATTATATAAGTTTAAAATTAGGATTATCTAAAGTAACAAATCCTAAGATTTATATAGATGATTTAGTAGTACAAACCTAGTCGAAAATCCTAAGTCTTATTAGAAAGTAAAATATATAAATATAAAGTATTACTTTATAAGAAGTTTTATTCGAAATACAAATATCTTTGTATAATGTATAAATATTAAAGATAATGAAACTAATATTTTAATTAAACCTTTAGGTTTTATAAACTTTAAATGAATTTAATTAAACTTTTAAAAAAAGATATCTTAAATGTCTTTTCTTCTTTACTTTCTATAGGCTTTAAATTTTATAACTTTATATAGTTGTTTTCGTTTCACTTTTAATTCAATCTTATAGGCTTTTATATTAAGAAGCTATATATTAGTAAAATATATCTTATAAAGGAATACTAGATTTATTCTTACATATAAAGAACCTCTATTTCTTCTATTATAATAGAAGTAATAAGAAGTCCTACCAGACTTCTATATAAATACATTATATAAAGATTACTTTATAAATATATCTATTTTATCTTTTTACACTTAGTAGGCGTTGAGTAAATAAAATAAAGGTAAAGAGGCGTTTATTTTATAGAATATTAAAAGCAGTTCAAGTTATATATATTATAATTATAATACTTTATATATTATAATTATAGTAGCAAATATACCATAGCTATACTATAGTATATATTGTACTTTAACCTATATATTATAATTATAATATATTATATTTTATAGCTATAATAACTTATAGATTATATTAAGATATATGTATTATAATTATAATACTTTATATACTATAGTTATAATAGCTTATATACTATAGCTAGTATTAGAACTCTAGTAGTATAGCTAGAACTCTAAAATAAGCCTTCTATATAAGAATCTTAATTTCTCTTGAAATAACAATTAGAAATAGTTAATCATACTATCAATTAAATTACTATTTCTGTTTCTATTTAATTATTACTATTACGCATATTTTAAATAAGTCTTTATATTGAGAAAACTACTTTATCATATTACGTGTCTCTTGACTTTATAGTTATTTATAGTAATAATTTAACTGTTGATTTACCTATCTATCTATCTATTCTAATAGTTATTAGTAGTAGTATTATTATAAATAGCTATTGATTTATATTCCAAAGATAAAAAGAGGGTTAGTCTTAGTCTATTACTTTCTTTTATCTATAGGACTAGTATTATTATGATATACTAATAGTATTCTAGCTAGTGTGAGTTAATATTATAAATACTACTATGGTAAGTTTAATACTTCAAAGCTACTACTATAGAGACTATTATATAACTTATAGTAGTAAGTTTATATATTTAGTTATTACTTTATTATTTTATATTATTTATATCTTTCTAAGTTAGGACTAGGTCTGAACTAAACACTATACTAATAAGTCTTTCTTACTATATTTACCTATAGAGATATATATAGGCTGTAGTATATTACTAGGTTTCTTTTATCACAAAGATTCTATACTAGGTATTATATAAGGCTACTTCTTAGATAGGGGGCTAAATATATAATACATTATCATAAAGTCTCTATTTTTAGTCTATTCTTATACTAGTTAGAATATATTATATGCTAATATATATCTAATTCTATAAGAATATATAATAATTAGATAATAATAATAATAATAATACCTTCTAAATATAATTACTATAAGCTAGCAAGTAGTTTCATTCATATGAAGTAATTTAACTATATTTCTATCTTTATATATATTTTATTAATATTATCAAACTAGACCTTTATAAAAGTATTAAATTAGACTATTATTAATAGTATTAATATGCAGTCATAGTTAATTTGTCATGTTACTAAAACCTATATAAATATATGAGTCATCTCCTAATTATGAAATCTCTTATTAATTAGTTATAATGTATTATATAATATATTGTTAGTATTCTTAATCTTATTAATAAATCTAAAGCTATAGATCTCCATTGCTTTATATTCTTAGATATTGAAATATTTAGAATATAATACACCTTTTACTAATACGATTTTTTATTCCTTTATATATAATCCTTTAAACGATTTATTCAATATTATAATATAATTATATTAATAGAAATCAATAGTTTTCATTAATATTTCTACTTCTTCTTTTATAAAGTAGATATTATAATATATAATATTAGAAAGGCTAACTTTTATAATAAACATATTATTTTGATGCAGTTATCTTTAGTATTTCAATTTCACTTTAAATATTATTATTGTAATTATTTCTTCTAATAAAGCTTTTCTTTTAATCCTACTATTGTAAGAGTTCTAATTATTATTCTTTTTAACTTAAATTTAGTAATATAATTTAATTATTATTATTTAGAAAAGTCTATACTTACCTTCTACTTCTATAATATATATCTTACTATTAATTAAAATAAACTCAGAACATCTAATCTAACTTTAATTATCTAAATAGATATATATATTTAATTATAATTAGAAGTAATAAATAGATATAATAGAGAAGCTATTATATATATTAGGTTACCATTAATAAATAGTATAATCGATCGATTGTGTAAATAGTGTATAACTAGTTGTCTCTATTCGTAATATTTATACCTAAGTTACAATATATATATATATACTATATACTATAAGGATAAGTCTATATAATAATACTTCTAATCTTATTAATCTAAATAAATAAGTCGACTACTTAGTTACTCATTACTATAGCTTTAGCTACCTTAATACTATATTTAACCTAATACTAGTAATACTCCCTTTTATAGCTAAAATATATAAAACGCAAAAGTAGTATAAAACGTAAAAGTAGTATAAAACGTAAAAGTAGTATAAAATCGCCTCTAGTTATATAAATCCTTTTAATTATGCTAAAATTATAAAAATACTAAAAATAGTATTTCTCTATAAAAATATACTTTTTATTTAATATTATATTAGATGTTTTAAGTTCTTACTATAGTATATTCTTCTCTCTCTTTATTACTTTCTTCTTATTATTCTATATACCTTCTTTTTATTTTTATCTCTTCTTCTTATTACTATTAGTAATTCTTATAATTTATCCTTCTATTTATATTATTACTTTATTTATTATAACCTTCTTTTTATTTTTATCTCTTCTTCTTATTACTATTAGTAATTCTTATAATTTATCCTTCTATTTATATTATTACTTTATTTATTATTATAAACGTTTTGAAAACTTAGTTATTAGACCTTTTAATTATACTATCTATAAGGTTATTTTTACTATTACTCTAATAGATCTTAAGGATTTCCCTTGATTTATATAATTATTAGAATATTATAATATTAATTATAAGACATTTCTCTTTAGTAGTATTTTACTTAATAAAGTACTTATAGAAAGAATAAAAGTTAATATAAATTACTATTAATATTACTAATATCTTTAGATATTTAATTATTTACCTAAAAGTAGTAGAAATTATATATCTTATATTAATTCCTATAGTTATACTATAGACCTCAGAAGCTAGTATACTTTATATAATGTTTTTTAATTTAATAGAAGAGAAGTAGATAATATTACAAAAAGTAGTAGAAATTATATATCTTATATTAATTCCTATAGTTATACTATAGACCTCAGAAGCTAGTATACTTTATATAATGTTTTTTAATTTAATAGAAGAGAAGTAGATAATATTACTTTTAAGCTTAAAGGTATTATTATTTTTATTATTTCTTTCTACTTTTAGGATAATAATAAATCCTAACTAAGAGATTATATTTTTATTATTAATACAAGATCTATTAATAAAGATCTAGAGCTTTATCTCTTTTATATTAATAAGGATAAATATTAAGTTTTATTTTGGGTTATCTATTTATTATATAAATACTTATTAAATATCTTAATATCTTCTTCTATTAAATCTTAATATCAAACTATAGTAGAAAGGTTAAAATATATTTCTAGTTAGTATATAAAAACTATATATACCCCTTATACTTACTATTTAATATATCTTAACTTTATTTTATTAGAAGTATAATTAATAAGTCTAATTTTCGTTTTTCAACTTTTTTAAATAAGAATTATATTACTATTATCTTTAAAAGTTATTATATTTTTATTAAAAGTTAGAAGTTTATTAATTATAAGTATTAATTCTAAGAGGGGCTAATAGCTCGCTCTCTACTGCGACTATTAGTAGATATATTGCTTCCTAAAGTATAACTTTAGCCCTCCTACCCCCCACTAACTATTATAACTAGCCTCTAGTTAATCTAGAGCTAAACCCTTTATAGCTATAATTAGTATACCTATTTTATATTAATTTTTTTAATAATAAACAACTAATAACTCCTTCTATAAAAACCTTATACCCTTACGCCCTTATAGCTATATATAATTTAAATATCTTAAGATATTTAATTACTACTAACTATAAGCATTCTATTAAAATATTTATTACAACTTTAATATCTATAATCTTAATATCCCCCAAACTAAGCCCTATTTACCCCTAAGATAAGATTTTATACTACTAATATAAAAGTTCTCTACTATTAATATAAGCTAACTCACAATCTCTATATAAATATAGTAGGACTTGGCCTACTTTTATTAGTAAACAATTTTAATATATTAAATATAGCTAATATATAAATAATACTTATATAGATATAAATACTTCTAGTATAACTAGATAGCTTTTAAAACTCTTATAATTATATTACTATAATACTCTAAGATATCTAGTAACTAATATTATA
>QAPG01000936.1:0-12793 GCA_004366825.1 Colletotrichum spinosum
ATAATAATAATAATAATAATAATAATAATAATAATAATAATAATAATAATAATAATAATAATGATAATAATAATAACTCTTTAATAAATCCAACTACTAAAGGTTTAAAAAATAACGACAATAGTTCCAGAAGGACATTCAACTATAAAAATGACTAAAAATAATACAATATTAAGATTAAATATAGACAATAATAATAATACTTAGGAGAAATCTAACCTATATATTAATTTACCTACTATATTAAATGAAGCTAAAAAAGACTATAAAACCTATAAAGAAAACGTCCTTTTTACTATTTTAAACTATTCTAATCTAAATAGTTACATAAAGTTATATAAGAATACCAATAAAGATACTTAAGCTTCTTGTATTTTATTGATAAATAAGGTAGAAGAATCTACCTCTTCTATTCGAGCATTCTATACCCTGAATATAGAGCTTCAATTCTAGCTATAATAAAAGGAATAGAAAAAATAAAGTCTATAAATAATTCGAAGATAATACTTCTATCTACTATTAATATTACAATTCCTAATATTCTAAACAATACATAAGTTTATAAATTAAACATAAATAACTTAACTAATAAAACTAGACATAAGGCTAAATATGTTACTTAAAGCTATAATTAATATTTAAATATTAGTTATTGAGAAACCTTCAGTACTACCTATAAGCCTAAAGGTTGGAAATATATAATAGTCTTTCTATTTATTTAGAATATATTTTAATATAATATAATATTACTTTAGTATTTATTCATACTACTATTAATAAATCTATATATGTTTATCTACTAATTAGACTTAATTCTAATATAAAAAAGGATTCTTTAGACTTTGATCTGAATATAAATATAAATACTTATAGAAAGTATAAAAACTATATTTGTATTTATGTATTAAATGAAGTATTATATAATCTGAAATAGAATCCTTAACTTTAATATAATTATCTAAAGAATATTCTTTATTGAATAGGATTTATTATTTCTCCTTATAATAAAACGGTTATTATTTTAAATAAAAAGCTCTATATAGCTATCTTATATTATTATTTTAATAATATATCACGAGCTACTAATAATTAAAAAACCACTAATTATACATATAATTCTTTAAAATGAAGAATTAAGATTTAGAACTTAACAGAACTTTCTGTCTTTCTTATTTATAATTCATCTATAAACTGAAAAGAAAAAATAATGAATATTAATGAAAATAAATATACTAAGAAAACTGTTGAAAGATATAAGAAAGAAACTATTTATAGATTTAAAACTCCTATAAATAATAATCTCACATTATTTAAAAATAAAGAAAAAACTTCAAAAGAAGATATTTTAAAGTTTTAATAGGAAATAAAGGCTCTATTATATTTAGTTTTGAAAATAAGGTTCAATATTACCTTTATGGTAGTAACGTATTCTCAATTAGCTTTTAATCTGAATAAAAATTATATTTTAACTTTTAACTATATATAGATTTATTTAAATAAGAATATAAAATATACATTTACTTATTACTATAAAGATATATCTTTTATTAAGAATATTATAGAATATACTAATTAAAATTAGATAAGAAATCTAAATAATAGAAAGTCTACTTCTTCTTATATTTTCTATTTAAGAAGGAATAGTAATATTATAAATTATCTTACTATAAAATCAGAAATAGTAGCTTTATATTTATAAAACTAAATATATAGCCCTATTAGTTATTTATAAAGAAGTAATTTATTTATAATATAATTCTAATTATATACATTTAAAACTAAGATTATCCAAAGTTAAAAAACCTAAAACCCTTATAATTAATATAGAAGTAAAAAAGCCATTTGAAAATCCTAAGTTTTATAAAAAAGTAAGATTTATAGATATAAAATATTAATTTATAAGAAACTTTATTAGAAATAAAAGTATCTTTATGTACTATATAAATATAGGTGATAATATATCTAGTATTTTAATTAAACCTTTACACTTAGTAAAATATGAATAAACTTTATCTAAATTTCAAAATAAAATATCCTAAAAGTCTTTCCTTTTTTACCGTATATAAACTTTAAATTTTATAACTTTGGACAATTTTTCTCTTTTTACTATTAATTAAGTTTTACAAGTCTTTTTATAAATAAGCTATATACTAGCAAAATATACCTTATAGGGAGATATTCAATTTATTCCAATATACAAAAAACTTCTATTTCTATTATTCTAATAGAAATGATTAGAAGATCTATACAAAGTCTGTATAAATAAGCTATTCAGAAATCGCCCTATAAATATATACTTATTTCACCTTTTTACCCCTAGTAGTTCTTAAGTAAATAAAGTAAAGATATAGAGGTTTACCTTTTATAAAGTACTAGAAGTGGTTCAAACTATATATACTATAGTTATAATACCTTATATACTATAGCTATAATAACTAATACGCTATAGTTATACTATAGTACATACTATACTTTAGTTTATATGCTAGAGTTATAGTGCGTTATATACTATAATTATAGTAGTTTATATATTATACTAAGGTATATATATTATAGTTATAATACTTTATATATTATAATTATATTAATCTATATACTATAGCTACAACTAGAACTCTAGTAGTATAACTATAATTATAGTAGTTTATATATTATACTAAGGTATATATATTATAGTTATAATACTTTATATATTATAATTATATTAATCTATATACTATAGCTACAACTAGAACTCTAGTAGTATAACTAGAACTCTAGAATAAACCTTCTATGTAAAAACCTTAATATCTCTATAACTAATAGTTAGAAATAATTAATCATACTATTAATTAAATTACTATTTCTCCTTCTATTTAACTATTATTATTACGAATATTTCAAATCAGTCCTCATATTGAGAAAACTACTTCTATCACATTTTGTTTCTCCTAATTCTACAACTATCTATAGTAATAACTTAACTATCAATTTACCTACCTATCTATCTGTTCTAACACATTCTAGTTTGAATAAGTCATATCTTTTAATAATTTTCATTTAGATTATATATTATATTATTTATTTATTATATTAATTGATAGACCTTTTAATATTTTAAAGATAATAGATCTGTAAGATTTATATTATATAGAGTTAACGTCTTTAAAAATAAATTCTATTTAGATATTAAGATTGCGAAGTTTCCTTTTTCTTATAAAGTTTAAACTTCTTACTATTACTATTTCCATTAATATTAATACTATTTTCGAATATTACTCTAAATAACTTATCGTTTTACAATAAAGAATTATTAGTTACTATAAACGTTCTATGAATTATTTATCATTCATTTAATAAGTTATAAGTTTAGCTTTATATTGAATTCTCGTTTGGATTATATTTAGATTCATATTCCTTATTAGTATTTATATTTATATCTTTATTAATATGTATTTAGATTATATTACAAACTATACTAATTAATTTTAAGGTTCGTTTTATTTATCTAATTGTTTAAAAGCCATCTTAACTATTTCTATAAAATCCTCTAGTTTTTTCCTTTTATTCTTATCTTAATTAATTAGTTTAACCTTTCCTATTAATTAGTTAATATAATATTAAACATATTTATAAGGATACCTTATTAATTAGAATACTATGTCTATTATGAGATTAGTAAAACAGATACTTAAGTAGGAAAAACTAAATGTTTCTTATATTTTTAGTCTATTAAGACTTTACTTATAAGCTAGCTTTTAGGTCTATTAAAACCTTTATAAATTAGAATATCAAGCCTTCTAAGACTTTTGTAAACTAGAGGTTATAAGCTTTCTAGAATGCTTATATATTCAAATTATAAGTTATTTTAAACTTTCATAAATGAGTATTTCTTATAAGGCTTTAACTCTGGACCACTATAGGGTATTAGTATATTAGTCTTATAAATTCACTATTACGTTATATTGTTATTAACTCTATAGTTAAGCATAGTTTACTAGAATGAAACCTTAAGCATTTTAATTCTATATTAGAATTTAGATTTCATCGTTATTAAATTACTACTTTACTTCCTTTAGTTATTATCTAAAAATATAAGTAACTCTTAGTTATATTTTACTTTTAAATTACAATAGATATAGAGTAATGATGTTTGACGTACTTATATAAAAGCATTACTTATTAGCCAAGATATTTTTACAATTTTAATGAAACCTATTACTAGAATATACACCAATAATTCATAAGTATAATAAGCCTCTTACTTAAGTATAATTAAATTACAATGATAGTATTGAAAGAGTGATTAAGAGTAAAACTAATATTCATTATGAATTTGATTATTCAAAAAGACTCTATAAACTAATTAGCTTTTCTAGTAGATTTCTTACTTGTAAAGAATGCTTTAATAGTACTTTTAGTCATATCTAGTTGATAGAAGAAAATTCAATAAGTCAAAGGAAATTATTGATAATTCCTTTTATAATAAAGTCAAGTGACTTGACTAAATTCTTATAGCTTAAATTCGAAGTAGTTTAGATAAGAATATAAGAGCTTTATTACTTTAATTACTTAGAGTCTTAGAGTTAATGATAATCCTTATAAAGTAGATCTCATTTTCTAGTTGATTAGACAAATCTCGAAAGAAAACTTCGACTTCCTCAATTACCTTTATATTAAGGAGGATTTTAAGAATAAGATTATTAAGTATTTATCCCCTAAGATTACTAGGGAATCCTAGAAAGAGTATAGAGATATGTTCTAAATTTACTGTGAAAGATTAAATTATACTAAAGAGAATTTATATCGTTGTTCTAAGAAAACTCTTCTTTGAATAAAACTTAAAGTTGTTCATCTTTAGTCTTTAGAGAAAAAGAAAACTAAAAGAAATAAGACTAATAATTCCAAGTTAATTAATGTCATTTTGATAGAAGAAAGAATCATTAAAGAAATCTCTAGTAATATAACAGAAGACTCTATATAATTGAATTCTAAGACTTTAGCCTTATATAGAAAGTATTTAGCTTCTAGTTGTGACTAATATTTTAATCTATCTTATATTAATAGGCATAGTAATAGTCACTTTAAATCTTGAAATTATGGTCTACTTAGTATTAAGTTATACTTCTCCTACTATTAGCTAGTAATTACCTCTACAATAAGCAGACTTCAATATATAAACCTATTAGTTTATAATTAGTAAATGTTATAATTAATCAATTGTATGAATGGAATATAACTAGTTGTCTATATTTATAATATCTATATTTAGATCATAATATTTATATATATACTATATAGTATAAAGATAAATTTATGTAATAATCTTTCTACTCTTATAAATCTAGAATAAATAAGTCGACTTTAATTACTTACTACTATAACCTTAGCTATTTTAATGCTATATTTAACTTAATATTAATAATAATCCTTTTTATGACTAAAGTATATTAAATATTGAAATTAGTATAAAATGTAAAAGTAGTATAAAATGTGAAGATAGTATAGAATCTAAAATTAAGATAGAATTGCCTTTACTTAAATAAATCCTTTCAGTTATATTAAAAATATACAAATTCTATAAATAGTATTTCTCTATAAAAATATATTTCATATTTAATATTATATTCAATGCCGTAGGCTTTTATTATAATATACCTCTCTTTCTCTTTCTCTTACTTTCTTCTTATTATTTTATATATTGTTTCTTTATTTTATTTCTTCTTCTTATTACTATTAATAATTCTTATAATCTGTCCTTCTATCTATATTATTATTTTACTTATTATTATCAATCTCTTCAAAGTCTTATTATTAAATCTTTTAATTATATTATTTTTAGAGTTAGCCTTACTATTAATTTAATAGATCTTAAGAATCTCTCCTTATTGACATAATTATTAGAATATCATAATATTAATTATAAAATACGTCTCTTTAATAATAACTAATTTAATATAGTATTTATAGATAGAGTTAGAATTAATATAAACTACTATTAATATTATTAATATCTTTAAATATTTAATTATTCACTTAAGAATAATAAGAAATTATATATGTTAAATTAATTCTTATAATTATATTATAGACTTTAGAAGTTGATATACTTTAAATCATTCTCTCTAATGTAATAGCAGAAAAGTAGATAATACTATGTTTGAATTAAAAGGTATTAATATTCTTATTATTATTTTCTATTCTTAAGATAATAATAAATTCTAATTAAAACATTATATTTTGATTATTAATAAAAGATTTATTAATAAAATATAGAGCTTTATCTTTTTAATATTAATAGGAATGAATATTAAACCTCATTCTAAATTATTTATCTATTATCTAAAATACCTATTAAATTTCTTAATATCTTCTCCTATTCGATCTTAATATTAATTATAATAGAGAAGTTAAAATATATCTCTAGTTAGTATATAGAAATTATGTATGTTTCTTATATTTATTATTCAATATATACTAATTTTATTTTATTGGATATATTAATAATAAGTCTAATCTTCCTATTTTAGTTCTTTTTTAAATAAGAGTTATATTATGATTACTTCCAAAAGTCTTTATATTTCTACTGGATATCAGAAACGTATTATTTATAAATTTTGATTTTAATTTTACTATAGATCCTACTTATTAGAACTTTTCCTTTTCTTTATTATTAAATTTGAATAGATAGAAGTTAAAGGTATTATCCATTTATATATTTATGATGCTAAAATATAAGATATTTAGTCTAAAGATTAAAAAGCATAAATCATATTATAAGGTTTCCATTTTAGTCGTTCTTTAGAACAATTAGAATATATTATATATTAACATATGTTTCATTCTATAAGACTTTATAATAATTAGATAATAATAATAATAATACTCTTAAAATATACCTATCATAAATATGAAGTTAAAGATAGTATTAAGGTAGTTCAAACTATAGTAATAAATAATGAAGTACTTAACTTACTTCTTTAGATTAATAAGAGTAGAAGCATTATAATATATATTTATCCTTATAGTATGATATATATATATATATATATATTATAACTTAGACATAGATATTATAAATAGATATTACTAGTTGTATACTATTTATATAACTGATTAATTATAATATTTACTAATTATAAACTAATACTAATTAGTAGTATTTTACTACTATCAGTATTATTTACTACTATTTAACTATAAATTAATAAAGATCAATAGAAAGAAATAGGATTATAAAACTCTTTAGAAAGTCTTCTCAAAGTCTATATTGTAAATATAGGTAATTTAAAGCTATTATAACTATATATTATTCTAAGATATTAATATAACTTCCAGACGCCTATATAGTAAAAACAGGAAAGGAAGGTAAACTTAAAATAATTTATTAATTTAATATTATTTATATTGATTATATAATCAACTAATAACTTAGATGTCTATTAAAATATTGAGATAAAAGTGTAATAGTGAATACAATACGATTAATATAAATAAGAGAGAAAGATCTATAATAATTTATTATCCCTTATTGTTATGTCTTAATATCTTATATATATTTAAAAAGTAGAGAAGTACTAAGAGATTGATTTAATAAATATAATGTTATCTCAAACTTCCTTCTAATAAAAGTAGTTTAAAGAACAAAAGATGCCTAATTTTTAATTTAACCTTTAGAATTTAAATCATAATTAATAAGAAAGAGTAGAAATCTTAGAAAAGAAGTCTTATTCTATTTAAAAAGAAGATCTTAAGGAGTAATAAAGAGAAATTAATAATATAAAATAACTATAAGTATTTCTCATACTTCTTTTTAAATACTCTATAAATAATTATCATAGGTATTTTATAAAAGTATTTAGAGAATTAGTAAATCTATAATATTATAAGAAGTAATATTAAAGTTAACAATATTATAGAATTATTATTTATTATTCGTATTCCTAAGTATGCCCTAAGTACTCTTTTTATATATTCATAATATAAAGGATTAATTAATATTACTTATTAATAATATGAGCAGTGTTAAATAGATATCTAGATATATAGTTATTTAACTAACTATAATTATTATAGATTTTAGAAACGTAAAGAAAAAGACATTTAAGAATTAATAGTAAGATTCAAAATAAAGGAAAGAAGATAATTATAAGAAATAAAATAAGAAAAGAAGATATATATTAATACGAAGAAGTAGATGTTACTTGTTCTTTAATAAATATAGTTGTTCTTATTTTTAATCCTTTCTTCTATAGAATATTAAGAAAAAGTATAACTGTATTCGTTAATAGATATATATAATAATAATTTGAAATACTTATTTTTTATTTCTTATTATTTCTATTTATTATTAGTAGTATGTTTATATAGTTATAATAAACAATTGTAATTAAATAGATTAAACTAATAATTATATTAATTCTAATACTATCTCTAGTTCTAATTAATCATATTATCCTATATGTATTCTTAAATATATTATTAAGTATCATAATAAGATAGATATCTACTTTAAGGCATTTTTAAACATTCTAATTAGAAGCTATATATAAGGTTTAACTAAAAGAAGATTTTTATTTAATAATTATAATTCATCTAATTAATATATATTTCTAAAGTTATAATATTTCAAGGAATACTTAGAATTAAAATATAATAAGATTATACTGACTAGAAATATTCCTTTACTTTATTATTACAAATTATATCTTCCTCTTTAAATACTATTAATAAATCTAGAGACATATAAACTAGGTAAAATATATTAATTTATATCAATAGGTATAAGAAAGTATTCTTATATATTAAAATAAAGATATTAATTAGTATATTATAAAAGATTATATTTAAACAATATAGAAATTAAAATATATTTTCTAAAAGAAATATAAATATTCATAATATATATACTTATTATTATCTATAGATATAAAAAGAATAGGATTTCTACTTGAAAGATTTAACAAATACTTACTAAAGAGCTTTCTAAGACTAAGAAGAAATACATTTTAATATAATAAAGGAAAACTATTATAATGACTTGAAAACTATTTTATTAATAGAAAGATATATTTCTCTATAAATAAAAGGATTATAAAAGACAAACTAATAGAAACATTTAATAAAGATATATTAATCTGATAAATAGAAAATTCTTCAAGACTAATTGAAAGGATTATTATTATTTAAAATAAAAGAATAAAAAGAATTTAAAATATATTAAATAATTCCTAAAAATCAAAACCTTTATACTTATTAAACAATAATAACCTTTCATATTAAAAAGCTTAAGAGGAGAAATAATTCTACTATAAATAATATTAGTATTATTAATCTTTAAGAATATATTAATATTAAACCTATAGTTAATCAAATTAAATATTTAAATAATTATAATTATATAAAGTCTTATCAAAAAGAATAATTCTAATGAGAAGGAATAGTAATTGGTATTATAGAAATCTCTAAAGTTTCATACATATTTTAAGAGAACTTGTTATATATCTCTAAAGTAATATATTATCTTTACTTAATTTTATAATGAGGTAAAGGTATTATTTAATGAAATATACTAATTGAATAATAAGTATGTAAATAAGAATTTGAATATTTCTAAGAATACAATATAGATATTTACTATCAAATATACTAATTATAATATTAAATAAAAGTCTATAAAGAAAACCTTGAATAGTATATAAACTAATTGAAAATATATATGTTATTAGATATTAATTATATTAATTTAAAGTAACTTCTTAATTATCTAAATACTTATTATAATTAGAAATAAATTCAGAGCTCTTATAACCTATTATAGTTACTATAAGGAATGGAAAAATATAAATCTTAGAATATTTATCAAGAATTATAATTATATTAATATAATTAAGATATTTAAAGTAATAATCAGAGTTAATATATTTAAATATATCTATTTGAATTCTTAGGACTTATTAGAGAAAGCTAAAAAAAGGAATATATATAATTATACATATAAATATGTAGTATAATTAATATTTTCCATAATATTATTAATAAGATAAAGCTGACTATAGATAAGTTATATAAATAGATTATAGACATCTTTAGAAATAAATAAAAGTAGTCTAAATAGAAAAGGGCTTATATTATAAATCATAATTAATTTCTTACTACCTATATATATATAATAATTTAAAATATAGCTAATACTTTAACTATTAGTAATTATATTAACTTCTATATTGATTATGAAGTAGTAATACCTTAAAGCTATTTTATAAGGTATTCTAAAGTAAAGATATATATAATGAATACTAAGTATACTTTAAATTGATACTAGAATACTAATTAATAAAATATACTACTAAAGAATGAAGAATAATAATACTATATTTTAAATAAATACTTATTATTAACATAAGGTTAGCAGTAGGAATTACTACGTATTCGAATAATATTATACTAATAGAAATCATTATAAAAATATTATATAATAATATAAATAGGATATTAGAAGAAGACTTTATAATATTCTACTTTATAATAACTAATAGTAAGATTAAAATTAATGATTTTGAAAAACTTATAGAGATCTTCTAGAACTATATTTACTATTATTTTATAATACTAATTAAATTATAGATCTTCTTTATTTGAAAATTCTTTAAAGTTATATTTGAAACTATCCTTTTAGATATAAGAATAAGAAGACTATCTGTAGGATGTATATAATAATTAAAAGGTCTTTAAAAGATTATACTTAATATTTAATTTAATAAAGCTATTTTAAAATTAAATATAAAATTTAAAGATAAAGAAAACTTTATAAACTTTAATATAATTTTAATATCTTTACTTTTTAGAAATATTAATTTCAATATTTTATTAATACTTATCTTATTTCTTCTAAATCTCTTTAATATCAATTCATTCTAAATCTATCTTAATAATCTGAATAATAGCATTAAGTAGAGGAGTATTATGACTTCTAAAGAAATATCATAAATACTTATAGTTTTCAATCTGGAAGGATTTCTATAATAAGGCTAATAGTTTCTTTATACAAATAGAAATATAATAACGTTATATGAAGTTTAATTATTCTAATATCTAAAGATTAAATAATGTTTTTGAGGAAATGAATTAGATTATAATTATTAATAAGATTGTACTAATTACAAAAAGCTACTGCTTATATTAAATAAATAATAAGATATTATATCATGTTAAATTGAACTTGAAAGATAGCTTTAAGTTTAATATAGAAATTACTATTAATATTATACATTTTAATAGTAATAAGTTTATACTATATATAGCTAATATATTAATAGTATTTATAGCTATAAAATTCATAAGAAGTATCTCTATAGAAGATATATAATGCATATTAAAAATATATTAGATTAATATATATTAAAGCTTTTTAAATAGAATTATTATTAATATAAGATATAATTTTACTACTAAAGGTTTTAAAAGAAAAACTAATAGTATAAGTAGCAAAATAAAGATTATACTAATTAAAATCTATAATAGTATTAAAAAGGTTGAATAATATGATATTTCCCTATAGAAGGGTTATAAACTTATATATAATAGAATACTAAAGATATTAAGAGAAGGAATCTTCTAAAATATAATTAGAATAATTGATAATACTAATCATTCTAATAGTTTTATATTAATCCTATTTATTCTTAGAATATATATATATTTCAATATATTCCTACTACTCTTTCTAGATATAATATGATATATAGTAATTCTTTAAATAGAAATAGAAGAAGTATATAAGATCTATATATTATATTAAGTTCTTAACATTTTAGGTATATATAATAGTCTTTCTATAATATCTATTTATCAGTTTTTATTATAATTAGATATATATGTCTATTAGGAGTATCAAAAGTAGATTAGATCTTTTAGACTTACTCTAATTAATAGTAATATATATTATAAATATAGAAAGCAGGCTTGGTACTTTCTAAACAATAATAAGGAAATCATATTATTAATCTCAAAATAAAGAAAGTAATAATAAGAATCTTTATAATAATAAAACTAAAAGAAAAGCCTTGTTAGGAGAAATATTTATGATAATAATATTTAAAGAAAAGTTGAAATAATAACGATAACTATAGAAGAATAATATTTCTATTATAGAAATTAGTTTTTCTAATATTATATCTTATAATACTTTTCTTATAATACAAGAAGTAGAAATATTAATTAAACCTATAAATGTCTATTCATATAGCCATATTAAAGTATTGATTAAACCTTCGAAAGAATTATATATTAACAAATAAGAGACCCTATTAGTAAAAAGAATATTATATTTTAAATACTTTAATATTTAGAAATATAAGCAAATAAAAGTCTTTAGCTTTATGAAAATATTAATAATACATCGTATAAGAGATTATAATTAGTTGTTAAAAGATTTAATAATTAGGAAAAAATCAATATCTTGATATAATTACTAATTATGTACTAAGTTAACTATTGATTTATATTAGAATTACCAGTAACATTATACTTTAAGATTCCTATACAAACCCCTTTTTATAATGTTATAAATATATATATATATATATATAAGTGGAAATATAATTAAATTAACTTATATTACTAAACTATTTATTAATTTATAATAAGTATATTTAGAATATATTATTATTATTATTATCTAATTATTATAAAGTTTTATAAAATTAGATATATATTAATATATAATATATCCTAATTATTATAAAAAGAAACTAGAGATAGAAATTTTATTATATAACTTATATCTTATAATCTCTAGGATAAATAATTTATA
>QAPG01000937.1:0-12723 GCA_004366825.1 Colletotrichum spinosum
ATATACTAATAGTTTTAATTATAATAGTTATAGCTAGATATTTCTATACCTATTTTATAGTTCTCTTTTTATAAATAGCTATATAGATTTCAAAGAGATTTTAGTTCTATTATAAAAGATATAGAAGAATAATAAGTTATAAAATACCTAGCTCTTAGTATTCTATTTTATTCTATTTTTAAGAAGTTTAAAAAAGTTCTTAACTTTATAACTTTAATAGTTACTTTTAGCTATATATATTAAGCTCTAGGTTTAATAAAGCTTTTTCTATATAAATTATTATTATAAGGTCTTCTATTACTATAAGGTTGAATATTAGAATTAGAAGTATAATTATTTATAATGATAAGTAATTTTATTATTATTTTAACTAGTTGTAAGCTAGTATTAGTATGAATACTATTATTAAGTAAAGTTTATAGTTAAATCTATATATAGGGTAAAAAGCTTAGATATCATTCTAAGTATAGAGTAAAAGTAATTAAATAGTATTGATAGCTATTGGAAAGTTAAAAATTATAAAGTCTTATATTTTATTTTAAATTATTGAAGTTGATTCTTATATTAAATAAATCTAGAGAAATAAATAGATACAGAAATAGAAGTAATAGGTTTTATATTAATTCAAGAGTTAGTCCCTATAGGGAGAATAACTAAAAGCTTAATAAGTATTCTCTAAAATAGTAAAGAGAGGAAAGTAGTAATAGATATAAATTTATATTTATAAATAAACCTTATTAATAAGTCGTTAGCTCTATTATAAAAATTAGTCCTAATTAAAATAATTATATTTACTTTAGAAATATTTAATAATTTAATATTAAGATTAGGAAAATTATACTAGTTAATATTCTTCTTTATAGATTTAAGTAGTTATCTATAGAAGTTATACTAGTTATACCCTAGTACTTATTAGTTAGAAAGTTATATAGACTTCTTATTAAAATTGAATTCTATAAGTTAAAAGGATATTATAATAGATATTTAGATAAATACTTAATATTAGAAATAGATATTTATGATTAAATTAGAAATATTTACTTCAGATATTGTTGGAAATAATAAGACTACTTATATATTGTATATTAATAAGATAAGAGAAAATCTTGAGATTTATATAGAAATATTTAGAAAAAGATATAAAGTTATTATAATTATAAATATCTCTAAGAAGCTTATAAGGAAGTAGAAAATATTTAACAAGATTATAATAAAGTCAGTCTTAACTTTTAAAAATATTAAATATATTATTAATTTAAATCTTATTTTTAAGAGGTTTAAAAAGGTTCTTAACCCTACGACTTTAGTAATTACGTTTAGCTATATATGTTAAACTTTAGTCTTAATAAAGCTTTCCCCATATAGATTTTTACTACGAAGTCTTCTACTACTATAGAGTTAAATATTAGAACTAGGGGTATAATTATTTATAATAATTATGGTTGTATTGAAGGTCTCTGATCTATTTAAAGTCATATGCCTCTCGGGGTCTTTTTAAAGGTAGTTATACCTTATAGTTGGCTCTTGCCTTATATACTCTATAGATACTAGTTCTGAGGAACCGTTTAAATAGAGGAAACCTCAGGTAGCAATAACGCGGTTAGTTAATATGATTACTAATAAATAGGAAAGATATAAACCTATCTATTGCAGTTACTTCTTTAAAAGATCATAGTTATATAATACTAATACTAGCTAGCTAGTAGTACTTATTACTAGCTATAAAATAGCTATTAGTAAGAGCTAATAACTAGTAGTAATTATTATATTTAGTTTATATAATCGGAAAGTATATACCTACTGGTTGCAGTTACCTACTACAGGATTTAAACCTATTATTCTTACTATAAAACGGTAAAAGCTAGCTAGATGTTAAACTACTACGTCAAGCGGGTATTTTTATTTATAATAATAAATAAATTCATTACCATTTTAACTAGTTATAAACTAATATTAGTATAAATACTATTATTAGGTAAACTTTATAGTTAAATCTATATATAGAGTAAAGAGCTTAGATACTATTCTAAGTATAGAGCAAAAGTAACTAAATTATTAATTTAAAAGAAGAAGCTAATAGCTTACTTTCTACTATAACTATTCGTAAATATATTGCCTCCTGAAATATCACTTCAGCCCTCCCACCTTCCTACTAACTACTATAACTAGCTTTTAGTTAATCTAAAACTGAACTTCTTATAGCTATAATTAGTATATTTACTTTATATTAATCTCTTTGATAATAAACAACTAAATACTTCTTCTGTAATTACTATATACCCTTATACTCTTATAGGTATATATAATTTAAATATCTTAAGATATTTAACTACTACTAACTATAGGTATTCTATTTAAATATTTATTATGATTTCAATATTTATAACTTTGATATCTTCTATACTAAGTCTTATATACCCTTAAGATAAGACTTTATATTATTAATACAAACGTTCTTTATTATTAATATAAGTCAACTTATAATTTCTATATAATATAATCAGACTCAGCCTATTCTTATTATTAAATAATCTTGATGTATCAAATGTAATTAATATATAAATAATACTTATATAAAATAAATATTTCTAACATAATTTTATAACTTCTAAAGCCTCTATAATTATATCATTATAATATTTTGGAATATCCGATAACTAATATTATAATGATATATTACTATTAAGATATTATCTAATTAATACTTAGTCTCTAAAATCTTTAATTTAGTATAATAACTTAAATAATAGCTAGATAATCTTTTTTCTAAATATCTAAAGGTAATTTATCAATTATAGGCTTTGGGACAATTTCATTAAAATCTAATTCAATAAATTAATAACTTTAATTATAGGAGTTATAAGTAAATATTACTATATTTATAACATATTTCTCCAATTATAAATAGGTATATAGACTTTAAGGAAGTTTAAATTCTATTATAAAGAATATAGAAGAATAATAAATTATAAAGTACCCAAGTCTTATAAATATTCTACTTTATTCTATTTTTAAGAAGTTTGTAAAGAAGCTTCAATCTTACAATTTTAATCATAGCTTTTAGCTATATATATTAAACCCTAATTCTAATAGGATTCTTCCTAATTATTATTATAAAGTCTTCTTTTACTATAAAGTTAAAAATTAGAGCTAGAAATATAATTATTTATAATAATAGGTAGTTTTATTACTATTTTAACTAGTTATAAGTTAGTATTAGTATAAATACTTTTATTATTAAGTAAAGTTTAAAGTTAAATCTATGTATAGAGTAAAAAGCTTAGATACTATTCTAAATATAAAGTAAAAGTAACCAAATTATTGAATTAGAATTAAATAAGAAATTACCCTATATATCTATTAAATAAATAGTAATTAGAAGAATTAAAAGTATATATTGTAAATAATCTAGTAAATAGATATATATAACTATTCATAAATAGAATAAGTATATTAATTCTTTTTATCTTAAAGAAAGATAACTCTTTCTACTTCTATACTAATTATAAAGGCTTTAATAAGATTATAATTATAAATTAATATTTATTGCTATTAATTGATAAGCTTTTTAATACACTCTAAGGGCCGATTTAAATCTAAAAGTTAATCTTAAAAGTACTTATTACTATATATTACTTAAACTAGAAGATTAGGAAGAAGTAATATTTAGAATATCATATAATTATGATAAATATGTAATAGTACTATTTAGTCTTATTAATATATTAGTAATATTCTAGATATATACTAACTATATATCTACTAGATTAATTAATATATACTATATAATATATATAAATAATATTCCTACTTGATGTAGTAGTTTAACATCTAGCTAGCTCTTACTATTATAGTAAGAGTAGTAGGTTCGAATCTGTTAATTAATCCGGAGGGTAACGCACGCTATACGTGATCTTACTATATGGGTACAAACTAATATTCTAATTATTCATTATTATTATTGTTATGTTACGTGGCGTGGGGCTATGTATATAGAAATAAGGCTTATATAGCCTATATAGCTATATAGCTAGTATAGCTATATAGTATATATAGGCTATATAGGCTAACTATTTACTTAATAGTACTATAGTATAGCGGATACTATAATAGATAAACTGATACTAGTAATTTTTTATTTATACTATAGCGATGTTATCTAATTATAAAAAAGCCTAAATAGTAAGCTATGAAATATTATCTTTTTTAATAGCTTTCTTTTGCTACTAAACCTATTACCTATCTATCCCTCTATATAATTATAATAGTTATAATAATTACTTAGATTTCTTTAAATAGATATTAGAAATTAAAAGGATATAAAGTATTATTTAAATTTAAAGTTTTATAGTTATATAGTTATAGGAGTATTACTTTAAAAGGTAGTAGTATTATATACTTTTTAATAGTCTCTAGAGTTATTATTTAAAACTAAGGGGAAGATATTATTTATTTTTATAAAACTTTAAAAGCTATAAAAAAAGTAGTTATTATATTACTTTATAAAACTTTAAGAGCTATAAGAGAAAATAGTTATTATATTATTTTATAGAATTTTAAAAGCTATAGGAGAAAATAATTATTATTTAAACTATATAGGGTTTTAAGAAGCTATATTATAGCTTTTATAATATAGTTTTTAGATATATTTTTACTTATTCTAATTTAAATAAGAATTCTTAATATAATATTTCTATTTAAATCTTATCTAAATATTTATAAAATCCTAATATATTCTTTAGAAACTTAAAATATCTATAGGATATTAAAAATATTATAAATTCTAGTAATTAGAGAAAAATCGTAAAGTTTAAAAAAGTTATTATATTTATCAAATATATTTTAGTAAGTAGTAATTTAAAGTATAAATTTAGAAAACTTTTTGAAAATATTATAAAGAGTTTATTTTAGTTTAATTAGAGTTTAAACTCTTAATATAATATTTCTATTTAAATCTTATAAAAATCTCCTAAAGTATTAATATGTTTTTTAGAAGTCTAATTAAAATACTAAAGTAGGATAGATCTAAAGTATTTAAGTAGAATAATCTTACAATTTTTTGCTTATAGGCTATAAGTATAAGTTATAAGCGTTTCTTCTATTAGATACTCCTTACTAATTTATAATATAATAATAATAGATAGGTTAACTATTAATTAGTATTAGTTAATCTAGAGGGTAATATATACTATATATAATCTTACTATATAGGTGTAAATTAGTGTTCTAGTTATTTATTATTATTATTGTTATATTATGTGGCGTAGGGCTATATATGTAGAAATAGGGTTTATATAGCCTATATGGCCATATAGCTAGTATGGCTATATAGTACGTATAGGCCATGCGGGCCGACTATTTACCCAATAGTGCCATGGCGTGGCGGATGCCGTGACGGATGAACTGACAGAATCCTATAGCAGGCAAGTGCAATTAGTAGTCTTATGCCTTCTGATTATATAAACCAAATATAGTAACTACTACTAGTTGTTAGCTCTTACTAATAGCTATTAATAGCTAGTAACTATTAATAGCTAGTAATAAGTACTACTAGTTGGGTGGTATTTAGTATTATATAATTATAATCTTTTAAAGAAGTAATTGTAATAGATAGGCTTATATTTTTTCTATTTATTAGTAATTATATTAATTAATCGTATTATTACTACTTAAGGTTTCTTCTATTTAAATAGTTCTTTAGAATTAGTATTATCTATAGAATATATAAGATAAGAGCTAACTATAAGGTATAACTACCTTTAAAAGGACCCCGAGAGGTATATAACTTTAAATAGATTGGAAACCTTTAATACAACTATATATAAATAATATTATAGAAGATTATATTAAGATATTATTATAAATACCTACTAGGTTATATAAAATATATTATATTATTCAATTCTCTAAATATGAGTTCTATATAAAAGAAATAAGCTTTCTAAATTATATGATTATTTAAAAGAGAATTACAATAGATCTAATAAAAGTTTAAACTATTATTCAATAGAAACCATTAGAAATATCTAAAAAGCTTTAGAAATTCTTAGATATTTATAATTTGTCTTATAAGCCTATTACTAATTACTTAGAAGTAATAATAATATCTATAATATTCCTTAAAGAGGAGATTAAAAAGCAAATGTTCTTATAATTATAAGATATAAAATTTATATTCTTAATACTATAAAATACTTTCTATTTAATAATTATTCTTTAGTATTAAGACCTTCTTAGAAATATTAGAATGAAAATAAATATATTATAATAAGTAATCCAAAATATCCTATTATAGAATATAGAAAGTTAATAATAACTAATTACTAACTATTTAAAGAAATTTAATAGAAAAGAACAGAAGTAGAAAATAGTTAATCAAACCTACTATCTATTATTAAAAGTCTTAATTATTAAAAGTATTACTTAGTAAGACTTTTAAAGGAATTTATAGTCTTAATAAACTATTAAATCTTAATAAATACTATTATACTATTAACATAAAACCTTTAGAGAAAGCTTACTTATTAAGTTATAGACCTTGAATATTTAGCTTGAATTTAAAATACTAATCTAAAACTATTAATTTAATAGATAGACTATTTGGATATTTAAATTATATAAAGAAGGAAGTAGACTATTATAATATACTGTTAACTCTTGTACATAAATTATGACCTATTGAATTATTACTAATAAATATATACTGAAGAGTTACTAAAGTTAAGAGAAGCTTAGAATTAATGAAAACCTATATTTAAATAATATAAATATAGAATAAATACTTTAATATAAAATCAAATTTATAAAGAATGCTTAACCTCTTAGAAACATTACTTCTTTAGGAATATTAAGAATATAGTAACAATTATAACTATAACTACTTATAATAAATAAATATATAAGATAATAAAAAAACACTTAGTAAATATTAATAAATAGAGAGAATTTATAAGAGGTTAGAATTATTGTTTTAATATAACATATCCTATATTTAATAATAAGACATATTATAAAAGACAAAATAATATATTTTATAGACACTCTGAGGATATTAAATGAATTATTATAAAGTTATAAATTTATAATAGAAACTACTTGATATATATAAAGAAAACTTCAAGAACAACTAGTAGCTAGAAGGAATATTCAATAAATATTAAAACAATACTTCTCAAGAAACTTAATTATACTTGATATAGAATCCTTAACATATAAAATTATTTACTTATATTACAATGAAATAAGACAGATTATATAAACATCAATAACATTTATAATTGTATAAAATAGAATTTCTATTAAAGTAATAGAACTATAGATATACAAAGCTATATAATATTATATTAAATCTATTAAGAAATTAAAATAACAAGATATAAGTGATATAATTCATTTTAATTTCTATCTATTTTAATAAGACTATTTTAAGAAATTAGTATTAGGTTTATTATTAGACTTCTAAAGAATGCTTATAGAAATAGTAATATACATAATACTGTTCTCATTATTATAAATAGACTTACAAAGTTTATAATATTAATTCTAATAATAGGGAAAGAAATAATTATAGACCTAATAGTAATATGTTTCACAAAAGTAGAATATTATTTAGTATTTTAGAAAGTATTACCAATAATAATAATAAACTTCTTATAGACCAATTTTAAAAAGAGTTTATAATAAAATAACTTATCAACTAATAACGTTTATTTGGTTACGTTTGCTTTATATCTAGAATAATATCTAAGCTTTTTACCCTATATATAGATTTAACTATAGATTTTACTTAGTAATAATATTCATACAAATGCTAGCTTATAACTAGTTAAAATAATAATAGAATTACTTATTATTATAGATAATTATACCCCTAGTTTTAATATTTAACTTTATAGTAATAGAAGACTTTATAGTAATAATCTATACAAAGAAAGCTTTATTAAAGCTAAGACTTAATATATATAGCTAAAAATAACTATTAAGGTTATATAGTTAAAAAGAGATTTAAACTTCTTAGAAATAAGATAAAATAGAATACTTATAGAAACTAGGTATTTTATAACTTATTACTTTTCGATATTTTTTTACAATAGATTCAAAATCCTTTTAAAATCTATATAGCTATTTATAAGAAGATAAATATAAGATAAATATAATAATATTTACTTATAACTTTTATAACTAAAAGTATTAATTTATTAGATTAGACTTTAATAAAACTATCTTAAAAACTATAATTAATAAGTAGTTTATAAATATTTAAAAAGTGATTATCTAATTATCTTATAAACTACTATATTAAGCTAGAGAATTTAGAAACTAAATATTAATTAGATAATACCTTAATATTAATATACTATTATAATACTAATCACTAGACACTTTAGAGTATTATAATAATATAATTATACAAGTTTTAAGAACTATTGAGCTATACTAGGAGTATCTATATCTATACGAGTATTACTTATATACTAGCTATATTCAATTAAATAGAGTGCTTATAGTTAGTAGCAATTGAATATCTCGAGATATTCGAATTATGTATAGCTATAAAGGCGTGAAGGCAAGAGGGTATAAGGGTGTAAGGTTGTTATAGAAAGAATTGTTAGTTATTTATTATTAAAAAAGTTGATATAAGGTAGGTATACTAGTTATAGCTATGAAAGGTTTAGTTTTAGATTAACTAAAGCTAGCTATAGTAATTAGTAAGGAAGTAGGAAGGCTAAAGTCATACTCTAGGTGGTAATATATCTACTAATAGTTATAGTAGAAAGCAAGCTATTAGCTTTTCTCCTAATAACTTTCAATAATATACTATCTATAAATAAATGGTTAAATAGAATAAATATATTAAATGTTACAATACTACTTTAAAGTATTTATTACTAATTTACCCACTACTTAAATAATATAATTAAGAGAAACTATATTTATATATAACAATGATAAGTATAATATTACTAAATATTTATAAGTAGAAAACCTATAAAGCTTCTATCTAAAATAGTTAAATATATAATAAAGAAGACCTAATAATATATGGCGTTACTAAGGAAATTACCCATATAAGCCAAATATATCGATAAATAGCAGTATACTAATAAATAGTAATTAAACCCTAAGTAAAAATATATAACTCAAGATATTAATTATATATATATAATTAGAGAGTAGGTATTAGACTATTAATACAAAGCTTCAAATTTATATATAAGAAGTTAGTATAAAGATATATTGAAGTTGATATAATAAAGGAAATAAGAAAGTAAATATATAAAATATATTTATTGAATAATATTGCGAAATATATAATATTCTCCCTATCTAAAGTAATAGCTTTGGTTATACTATTCGTGGCTAGATATCTCTATGCTTATTCTATAATACTCTTTTTATAAATAGCTATATGGATTTCGAGGAGATTTCAGTTCTATCGTGAAGGATATAGAAGAGTAATAGATTATAGAATACCTAGTTCTTATAAGCATTTTATTTATTCTATTTTTAAAAGGTTCATAAAGATTCTCAACCCTATAATTTTAGTAGTTATTTTAGCTAGATATATTAAGTCTTAGTTTTAATAAAGCTTTCCCTATATAGATTATTACTACGAAGTCTTCTATTATTATAAAGTTAAATATTAGAACTAGGAGTATAATTATCTATAATAATAGGTAATTTTATTACTATTTCAACTAGTTATAAGCTAGTATTAGTATAAATACTATTATTAGGTAAGACTTATAGTTAAATCTATATATAAGATAACGAACTTAGATATTATTCTAAGTATAGAGTAAAAGTAGGCAAATATTTTCTCTATCTCCTTACTTAAACTATAGATTGAATAATAAAGAAATATGAATAATTAGACTATTCTTTTAAAAATAAGAGATAATTCTATAAACTAAACAATAAAGGAAATCATCAAAAGATAAAGAAATAAAAGCAATAAATACTTCTTCATAAAATAAACTAAATACTCTGGAAAATAGAATATATAAAAACCTGTAATGAATCTGAATAATATATAAGAAGCTATTTAGAAATTCAAAAAATAGATAATCTAATATTATAAGAAATAAGATAATTAGCTTAATATTGAAACTTAAGATTAAATAATAATATTCTAAAAAGAAAGGGAGAAATAATTCTATTAACTATTTAAATAATCTAAAAATATTATTTTAAAAAGTATATCTCTAAATGGGATATTTATAATTTGAATATTATTCTAAAGGATATATTTCTAAATTAGAAGAAATAATATATTCTAGCAATAATTTTATAAGGTTATATTAATAGGATTATATAGTACACCTAGCAACCAGCCAGCTATAGCTACTAAAATATTAGAAAGAATTTTCAGCTAGAGGATTACAACTTAGATTTTTTAAATAATAGTTTATATAGTAATATAGATCCTATTTATATATTTAAATCTTTCCTAGTTAAAGCCTTTAGTTATACTCTTATAACTCTATTATTTTTATTTTATTTTCTAAATAACTAGTATGAATAAGGATATTAAGTAGTAATTATTTTAATAAAAAACACCTGCCCTATAGGTATAGACTTAATATAAGCTCTAATAAACTTTAATAATTAATATTTAACTTAATAGAAGTATATAGTAAGACTACTAGTATTATATTATATCATTACTAAGAATTAAATAAGTAAAATAATAATAATAATAAGATAGTAACTTTAAGAGAAGATATTTTTAAAGAAAAATACTTCTTATATACTGTTTGAAATAAATTAGAATTTAATATTAATACAAATTCTTACTAATAATATACTAAAAAAGTTAAAAAGAGATATCTATTAGATAATTCTATATAAGATATATCTTAAAGAAAGGAATATCTATCTTTTAATATAAAAAGAAGAAGTAGAATAATTTCTATTATACCCCCTAGATTTAAATAATTACTAGATGTTTAATAATTAATATTTAGATTTAATAAGTAATCCTAAGTATTATTATAGCTGCTATTCCTATTTCAACTAGACCTAATAAGTATTATAAATAAGATGTTTAAAATTATATAGTTTTAAATAGTAATATATTAAGAATAAATATAGAAGTAGTAAGAAGCTTATAAGGAATAAACTATAGTTTTTATCTAATAACTAACTGAATAATTAGTAGTATTAAAGAAGCTTATAAGGAATAAACTATAGTTTTTATCTAATAACTAACTGAATAATTAGTAGTATTTAGACTATTTAAAAATTAAGAAAAACTATTTTTATATAATTATAAAGTAATAAAAAAAAGATTTATAGTCAAATAAATTAATAATTAGATTATAGCTATTAGAAATAGCTATTAAATCTATATAAATAGTATAATTAACTAGTAGATTTAATAGATATTTATAAAATTAGTCTTCTAATTTTAGATAGAATAGAAAAATTATAAAGCTAACCTAGAAAATAATTCTATTTAAACTGATTTTATTATATTTATTTATTAATAGCATATTAATTTAGAAATATAAGAGAAGTTATATAAATAGACATTTAAAGAAGTATAATAAAGAGAATATTAATTACTTATATATTATTATATTAAATAGTTAATATTATATTAAAATCTAAATATATTTAGATTTAAATAGAATAAGAGAAAAGCTTTTATCTATTTCTACTAATTATATTTAGATTTAAAAAGAAAAATAGAAAGATTTCAAGTTTTAATTTTAAAGATTAGAGATATTATAATAGAAGCTAAAAGATTATAGGAATTCTAATAATATTATATTAATAAATTGATATAAAATAAAAGATATAAACACTTATATATAAACTTATAGTCTTTCTAACTATTTTTATCCTTATAAATAATAAGATAATTAGAGTTATTAATTCTATTAATACTAAATAGTTAGTAATAAGATATTGATAAGTTAGGTAATATTATACTTATTCTAATCTAGAGAACTATATATATATTAACTATTTTATAAATTTATAGGGATATATTTCTTATATAGTAAGATAGAATATAGGATTATAAATTATAAGAGTAAAATAGATATAAATATAATATTAATAACTATTTAAAAGTAGAATATTATAAAGTTTTATACTTTAGTCTAAGCTATTAATACTAGTTTTTATATAAAAAGGATTTAGAGAAATAAATAAGTATAAAAATAGAACTAATAGTTTTTATATTAGTTAAAAAATTAGTCTTAATAGGAAAGATAGCTAAAAGTTTAATAGTTATTTTCTAAGGTATTAAAGAGGTAGAAGTAATGATAGATATAAATTTATATTTATAAGTAGATCTTATTAATAAGTAGCTAGTTATATTATTAGAATTAATTCTAGCTAAAGTAATTATATCTATTTTAGAAGGATTTAATAGTTTAATATTGAAATTAGAAAAGTTATATTAATTAATATTTTTTCTTATAGATTTAAATAACTATTTATAGAAATTATACTAATTATTTACTAGTACTTACTAATAAGAAGGATATATATATTTCTTATTGAAATAATATTTTATAAGCTAAGAGGATATTATAATAAATATCTAGATAAATATATAATATTATAAATAGATATCTATTATTAAGCTAAAAGTATTTATTTAAAAGATTATTAAGAATAATAAGACTATTTATATATTATATATTAATAAGATAGGAGAGAATTTTAGAGTTTATATAGAAGTATTTAAAAAAGGAAATAAGGTTATTA
>QAPG01000938.1:0-12805 GCA_004366825.1 Colletotrichum spinosum
TAATAATAATAATAATAATAATAATAATAATAATAATAATAATAATAATAATAATAATAATAATAATAATAATCATAATAATAATCATAATAATAATAACCTGCTATTGTTATACTTAGCCCCTCTAATGTTGATATAAATGTTGATTCTATTTAAACTATTAATAATTATAAGGACTATAATTACTTTTATAAAGATTTAAATAAGTTAGTATTATATAAGAATAACCTTATTACCTTCTTTAAATCTCTTAAAATAACTATAGTTCAATTTAATTCGAGAATATTACTAAAGGATAACGTTATTATTATAGCTAAGAAGTATAAGATTGAAAGAATAAAAAAGAATCTAGTATTTCAAAGTAGGGTATTCAATAATACTTCTTATTACTTTAAATATATGTTAGAAGTAGCTTATTAAGTACTACTTTATCCTAAAAAGGTAAATATATTAAAACCTGTTGTAAATAGTAGCTAATAGTTAAAAAGATTCAGATGACCTATAGTTAGAGATATTATACTAATTTGAAGACTTAAAGTAACTATAGTTATAATAGTTAGTATGAAGTAGGTTGAAGTATAGGTTCTAGCTAGATGCTAAATGTTCTCTCTGCAAAGGAAAAGACTTATAGCTTATATTTAATAAAGTAATATTTTATATTAAAAGTGTACATATTGAATATTCTTAGGAAAGATGGTATAGTATTAGAGAGTGAATAATAGTTACATTTGGTAGGAGAATATCATTATTAGTTCATCCAAACATATATTAAAAGAAAGTATAAAAGCTTCCTTTTATAACATTGTATTTAATCTTGAAGTACTTTGATTAGTAATTATTAGAACATTCTAGTAATATAAACTTACATTAGTAATTACAAATACTAAAGTTAATTACTAGTAAGTATTTCATAAAAGAATGAAGTAGAATATTCTACTGAATATCTAATGCTAAGTTGAGTATCACTATACGATAAATACTTATAGCTTGACATTTTAACAGAACTCTATAATATTAGTAATTATATTTAGTGATATATATCAAGTTTCCATTTTAATAAACCCTATGTTAAATAGATATTACTACAAAGTCTTCTATTAGTATGATGTCTTCTATTAGTAGAAATACAGATATCAAAATTAGGAGTATAAGTATCTATAGTAATAAGTAATTTCAATATTATTTTAACTACTTATTACCTAGTATTGATATAAATGCTATTATTAGGTAAAGGTTATAGTCAAATCTATATATGAGGCAAAAGCTTCGATACTATTCTAGCTATAGAGTAAAAGTAATTAGATAGAATAAACTAATGAAATTACCTGAGATTTTAGTAAGAAGTGAAGTTTTAACAGAAGCTTCAAACATTTCAAGATTTAATGAAAGTATATTGATTGATGAGAACTTATAAACTCCAATTTATGATAATATTACAACCAAAGCTTAAGAATATCAGAAATATTAAGATATTTAACATATCTTCTGAATCATAAGAAATATCTAAGTAACTTATAAATAGTAATTTCTTTTTTTCAACGTGAAGATTCTAAAGAGATAATAAAAGTATAAAAGTCGTCTTTTATAAAATATAATTAAATAGTCTTATTAATGTTATTTCAAAAGCTAGTCTATAGTTAGAACCTTTAAGGCTAGAGACATATATTAGAAATAATATACTTTAGAAGTAAAGATTATACTAATTAAACTTTAGATACTAGTATTTCTTTATAGTCTTCGCTTTACTTGAACTATTTGAAATAAAGCTTTATATAGCGCGAGTAGTAATATTTAGTGATATAGTATATACTAGACTTTACTCCTTAATTATATATAACTACATCAGGTAAAGATTTCATTATTAACTATTTGAATCCTACTTTTATAATAAAAGTATTTTAGTAAACTAATAGACTCTCTTAATATCGTTTTCTAATTTATTATTACTAATCCTAAGCTTTAGTTTTAACCTAATTTCTTTCCTAACTAAAGTCCTATTATTTCATTACTTTATAACCTACTTTTCTTTGTTTGATATTATTCTGATTTTTCATTAACTTTAAAACAATATATTTATATTAAAAGAACTTGGAAGTATTTCAAAAGCGGCTATCTAAACTTCAGAATATATAGATATTTGTATTAGTAAAGTGGTGTATTACTAAATTGTCTCTATTATAATATTAGGAATTAACTATTTTTATTACGAATAATATAATCAAGAGGTAGAGTTTGTACCAATAAAACCTTACACGCTAGCGTTATTTCTATAAACCTCATCTTATATAAACTACTTGAAATAAAACTATATATAACATATATAGCTATATTTAGTTATAGAGAATACAGAGTAGATTTCACCTCCCTAATTATATATACAAATTAAAAGTCTTATAATACTAAAGAACTATAAGACTAAAAGTATATATTATAATAAGTTAACATGTTTTAAATATTAAGATGTTTATTAGAAATATCTTTTTTAATCTTTAAAGAGGTAGTGAATAGTTTACTTAATATATTTCCTTTTAAATAGAAGTTAAGTTTTATAATTTTCAAGATCACTTTAATTTTAAGATAACTATTTATTAAAAGCCTTTTTTAAAGTTTCTTTATTTCTAAGTAATCTTATAAAGACTAAGTAGTATTAATAAGCTTTTAAAAGACTTCAATTAAGTATTTTTAGAGTTTCTACTTCTATAGAAGTTGATTATAAACGAAATTAATAACTTTTAATAAGGATTACTAAAGACGTTTATATAAAGAATATTATAAACTTTATAGAAAAATATCTAAAGGTTTATATAACGTTTTATAATTTCTATATTTCAAGAGACTAAAAGTATTGTTATACATATCCAAATTAAACTTATATAATAATTTGGATTTTTAAATTTGTAAGTAAAGTATTTAATATCAGTATTACTATATAGAAGAAAATATAGTAATATAAACTACTAATTTCTATTTGGTTACTTTTACTCTATATTTGGAATAGTATTTAAACCCTTCACCCTATATATAGATTTAACTATAAACTTTACCTAATAATAGTATTTATATTCATACTAATTTATAACTAGTTAAAGTTGTAATAAGACTACCTATTATTATAGAGAATTATACTCCTAGTTCTATTGTTTAACCCTATAGTAATAGTAAACTTTATAATAATAATTAGAAAGAGTCTTATTAAGCCTAAAGCTTAATATATATACTTAAAAATAAGTATTACAATTGTAGTGTTAAGAAGTTTGTTAAACCTCTTAAAGATAGAATAAAATAGAATACTAAAGGCTAGGTATTTTATAATCTATGACTCTTCTATATTTCACCCTTAATATCGTCTAGTAGTTAGAATAATAATATATTATATTTTCATAATAGAATTAAAACCTTCTCGAAGTCCATATAGCTATTTATGAAATAAGTACTATAGAATAAGGATAAGAATATATACGTATAATTATTATAATTGAAATAAATACTTTATTAGAATAAGCTTTAATAAAAGTATCTCAAATATTATATTTAATAAGTAGCCTATATATATTTCAAAGACTATTATCTAATTACCTTACAACTTATTATATTAAGCTAATAGTATTAGAGACTAAGTATTAATTAGATAATACTTTAATATTATCATATTATTATAATATTAATTATTAGATATTTCAGAGTATTATAGTAATGTAATTATAGAGGTTTTAAAAGCTATTTGATTGTATTAAAAGTATTTATTTTGACATAAATATTATTTACTATTAATATTTAACATATTAAGACTATTTATTCAAAAGAGTAAGTTAAGTCTTATTATATTTATATAGAAATTACAAGTTAACCTATATTAAGAATGGAGAATTTTTATATTAGTAGTATAAAGTCTTATCTTAAGAATAAATAAGACTTCGTAAGTATATTAAGGTTATAAATATTAAAGTTATAATAAATATTTAAATAGAATACTTATAGTTAGTAGTATTTAAATATCTTGAGATATTTGAATTATATATCATTATAAAAGTATAAAAGTATAAAGTTATTATAGAAGAAATTATTAGTTATTGATTATTTATGAAAAGGTTGATATAAAGTGGGTATATTAGTTATTATAACTATAAGGAGTTTAGCTTTAGACTAATTAGAAGTTAGATATGATAGTTAGTAGCAGGATAGATAAGCTGAAGTTATACTTTAAGGGGTAATATATCTACTAATAGTTATAGTATAGAGCGACCTATTAGCCCTTCTTATTACTACTTTCTATAATTACTTTAATACTATAAATAACCTATACTTTTAAAATGATATTCTAAAATATCATAAGATATTCTAATCTCTTAGACTAAAGTATCTTATTACGAGAATAATAACTAAAGTCTAGTTTGAGAAGTGATAAGATATTATATATAAAGCTTGAGTAATTAATTCTATTTTTATTATTCAAGTATTTTGAATTCAGAATTGTATAATTCTTTTAACTTTCTTATTAATTATGTTTTATATATAGAATTATATATTTATAATGTATAGCTATTCCCACTTAACATAATAGTTTAACGACTAGCTAGCGTTTACTATTTTATAGTAAGAGTAGTAGGTTCGAATCTTATAGTAAGTAACTACGACTAGTATTCCTACTAGTTATATAAACTATTTGTAGTAACTACTACTAACTATTAGCTCTTACTAATAACTATTAATAACTAGTAACTATTAATAGCTAGCGATAAGTAGTACTAGCTAGTTAGTATTAGTATTTTATTACTATAATTCCTTATAGAATAATTATAATAAATAGACTTATACTTTCCTTATTTATTAGATATCCTATTAACTAACCATATTAACTACTTAAGGTTTCTTCTATTTAAATAGCTCCTTAGTATTAATAGTATCTATAGGGTTTATAAAATAAGAGCTAACTACTAAGTATAGCTTCCTTTAAAGGGTTCCTAAGAAGTATATAATTGAATAGATTAAAAACCTTTAATACAACTACTATAATTTATGGCTATTTAGACTTTATACTTCTAAGTAATATTATTTTAATTATTATAGAAGTAATATAATATCTCCTTAAGGTGTTTTTATATAAAAAGATTCATTATAATACTTTTAATATTTCAGTAGAAATAATAACTATTATTTTAAATGTTTAAAGGAGTAAGAATAAGAAATACTTTTAAAGGTTAGATAAATCCTTATACTTTCTGAAATATAAATTCAACTCTATTTGAATATACTATTACTATATATACTTTTGATTAACTTATAAAACCTAAATATTAGATATTTCAACTAAAAAGAGAATTGAATTGTTATTAGGTTTAAATCTAAATTTCTTAAGAAGAATTCAGCATTTTAAATAATAGTAATTATATAGTTAGCTTGCTAATTAAAATAATTATAATACTATATAATAATTACAATTTGAAAGAAGATCTTATTATTACTATTTCTAAACTTCTTTTATTATAAATTTAAATATTCTAGTTTATATCTTCTAGGATATTAAATACTTTATAGCTTTTTAGAGGGTTTTAATAAAAGACTATATTTAATAGAATATAAAACTTATATTTATTAAAAACTATAGAAATATAAAGATCTTTATTATAATTAGTAGAAATAAAGAAGGTAAAATGTAATTATATATTATTACTTCTTATATTAGTCTTATTATAAATCTTATCTATTTTTAGTAATTATAAAAATAAGATTATTAATAAGATATTAAGTTAAACTATTTATTTTAATTATTCATAAGTATTATATTCTAGTACTAGTAAAATAATAATATGAAAGCCTATAATTCTTCTATTTTATAAAGAATCTACTTAGATTTCTAAAGTACTTTTACTAAGAATTTTCTAAGAAATCTAATAAGAAATCTTAGAGAAATCCTATAGGAAATTCGAATATTTTCTAATAGGAAATCTTAGTAATTTCTAATAGAACATCTTAGGGAAATCCTTATAATTTCTATTAAGAAATCTTTATAAAAGTCTATTAGAATCTTAAGTTCTTTATAGTATTCTATAATAATTACTTATTACTAAAGATTTTTACCCTTATAATTAATAATAATAAAGTAATTCTACTTATTTAGAAAGTTAAAAAGATTCTTTTTATAAATAAATTAAATAGTTAGAAAGTATAAAAAAGAAATACAAATAAGCTTTAGTAAAATTAAAATAAAAAGATATAAAATATAAATAATTCTATATAACCTATTATATTAATATAATCTTAGGAGTAAAACCTTATAAAAATACTAAATATAATAATTAAATCTTAATAATTAGTTCTTCCCCTAGTTATATTCCTTCTTAATATCTTTTTTTATATTTTTAATATTTCCTTTTTAAATAATTATCTATATAATATCTTTATATTATCTATTAAGATAGTAAGAAAATTTCTTTTATATTATTTTAAAAAGAATATAAATTTCCTTTTTATTAATATTCTAATTAATTTAAGAATTAATATAATTAGTAATAGAGAAATATATTAATATTATGAAGTATTTTCTAAGGAAGCTGATATTATTAATAGTATTCATAATAAGATTATTATAATCTATAGAATTAAACTTATTAAGGAAAGAAATTCTTTTATTAAGAGTATAGTAGTTTTCTTATACTTCTCTAATTCTTATATATTTATCTTAAATAAATTTATAGGGATTTATAAGATACTTATAAGAAAGGTTAGGAAAATTAACTTTAGGTATTTATTATTCTTAATAATATTAATATATAGGTTAGTAAGGTATTTTATAGATATGTTATTTATTAAGAAGTAGAATCTATTTTAAAAACAACTAATTATTATTCTTTAGATTATTTAAAAACTTAGCTTATATCTATATATATAGGTAATAATAGATTAATTTACCTTAACTTTCTACTTATTTCTTAATATTCTACTAAGTCTAATAGTAATAAGTTAATTTAATTAGTTAATTAAATTGGGAATTAGTATTATTTTAATATTATTAAAGTTAAAATGAGAAGTTAGAATTTAGTTTACTAGTTAGTTTCCTTATTATATATTTTAGATAGATTTACTAAATTTTACTTATTTTATTCAATGAGAATTATCTTATGCTAAATATCTTTTAAGAATTTATTTGATAAAAACTAGGAGATCAGAATTATTATTAATATCTCAAGAAGTTTTAAAGATAGTAAGAGTCTTTATAATATTTAATAATGTTTTAAATAATGTATTAATATTATTTTATATAGCTTTAATTATAGTTCTCTTATTTCTCTATTTCTATATTAGTTTTATAACAGTATTTACTTATTATATTACTTTTTCAATTTCTTCCTTTTAAATATTAACTTTAAGGATAATAAGTTACTACTAACTTTGAACTTAAGAAGAATGTATTTATATAGCTTCTTAATTCTAATTAGAAAGAATAAGTATTATAAGGTTTTATATTTAGGCTATATATCTACTGTAAGTATTTCTAATATAACTTATAGTAAGATTAAGTAGTATTTAAACTAGTTAAATAGGGGAATATATATAATAATACTTAAAGTAATATTAAGAAGACTACTAGATTGTAATATAGGACTTTAAAATTTAAAGTAAATTTCCTAATCTTTAAAGAAAGAAGTAATTTAAGTATTAGAATTACTATAAAAAGTTGTTCGAAATAGGTAAGAAAAATAAATTCAGCTAATTTAAAATTATTGATATAATTAAACTCTTAGTTTGAGATACATATAGTAGTTTTTTAATGTATATTAAAGAGAGAGTTAATTCCTTTAGAAATTATAGTATTTTAATAATACTAAAGAATTTATTTATTAGTATTACTCTAAATTTTGAATTCATTACTAATTAACTTTATATACTTACTAATAGATATTTTACTTCTATAAATTATAAGTATTTTGAAGTAGTTAGGAAGTATTAAGCTTGTGCTTTCTTCATTTATAAAGAAAAGATTATATTATAATCTTATATATAATTTATCTTTGAATTAATTATAATAAGAAATATTTAGTATAATATATTAAGATATTATTATGCAGTATGAAGAAATGTAGAGAAATATAAAAAGTATTAGATTTTAAGATATTAATAGATAAGGAAAATTTCTTTTATTATCTTATATATTAATAGTAATATCTTTCTAATGTTTATTATATTAATAAACATTTAGAAAGTTTCCTATATAGCGAGATGTATTCTATTTACTTATTATAATAAGTTATTTAAAGTATAGTTATTAAATAGTATTATTAATATAAGAAATTATATATAAAAGTATTTATTATAATTTCTTAAAGGAAGTATTATAATTTTAAATAATATCTAGTTATTCCTTCTTATTAGATTATTTTAAAACTTTAGGAGGATTCCTTATTCTTAGAGCTTTTTAATTTCTTAGGAATTTCTAAAACATTATACTAATAATAGCTTCTTCTTGAAATTAATTAGAAATATTTCATTTTAATTTCTTATTTATAGTTTTATTTTTAGTCTTATTAAGTTATTCTCTTAGAAGAAATATTTAATATTAATCTAATAATAATTCTTTATTTCTTTTGAACTCTTTTAGCTAGTTATTCTTTTAAGCTTCTTTTTCTTTAAATTCTTTAGTTATTTCTTCTATTTTTATAGTATTAATATCTATTTCTATATTATAAATCTTAAGTTAATCTTTTTACTTAATAAAATATGAAATTTTTAATTTTCTTCTTCCTAATTATATTATTTTTTTCTCTAAGATTCTTTCTATTTTATAATATTGAAAAAAGTTTTAAAATTCCTATTTGTATATATTATTAAAGTCTATAGGTTTAATATATATTACTATCTATTTATATAGATCTTTTATAAAATTAATTTTAAGAGTTAGATAAGTAATTAAGATTACTAAGTAAATATTTATAATTAGTAGTAAATCTAAATAATAAGTAAGTTTTCTAAATCTTTTTAATATTTTAATTAGTTTAATTTCTAGATGAAATATATTTACTAATTAGTTCCTAAATAACTAATAGCCTTTTCTAAGTTATAAGTATATAGAACCTTCTAAAGTAAATATTACTAATTTATACTTATAGTTAAAAGTAGTTTTTATAAGTATTTATACTTATATAATTAAAAATAAATATTCTATCTTAAGTAATATGATATAAAATAATTATATGTATATTAAAGAATAAACTAAGAAAAAAGGTAAATTTATGTTTAAATAAGATTTATATTAGAGTCTTAGATATTATACTTGTTAGACTTTTATTTAATAAGTATTATATTAATACTAAGAGATTAGTTTATAGTTTCTCTAGGTGATTAAATATAAATATATAGATTATTATTTCTACTATTTAGTCTTTCTATTTTTATAGCCTATTAGTTTATAAGTAATCTATTATTTAGAAATATAACTTTATATCTAAGTTTTTCTATAATAGCTTTTAGAATTCTAATAAGAACTTTAAATTATAATTTGAAATTATTATTTTAAGAATTCTCTAGCTTTTTATATAAAAGGATTAAAATAAGACTTTTATCTAACTAGTAGATATATATATTATATACTTTAGAATTAGTAATACTATTGTAGAAAACTTATTTATTACTATTATTAATAAATTATATAATTAGAATTTCATAAGTTCTATAGAAAAAGATCTAAAACTACTTCTAAAAGTCTAATAATAAAATCTATAGTAATAATATAAAATAATATTAATATATATAAAATTAATTAGAATTCTTCTAGGAATTCTATTTTTAATTCTAGTAGTAAGCTTTATATAAAATAATACTTAATAAATTCTATACTTTTCTCAATTAGATATAGAATTATATATATAAATTATATATTATATTATATATTTTATATTCTCTCATAATAACTAGAGTTATATAAAGCCTTAATAGATTATCTAATTATTAAATTAAAAATATAAAATCTTTATTATCTTAAATATTTAATAAAATAGAAATATCTATTAGAAACTTTAAAAAGTAATCTATCTAAATCCTTAAGCTATTATAATTATTTAGAAATCTTCCTAAAGTTTATATAAGTAATATATAAATCTTTAAGGTTTTATTTAGAATATTTATTTAGTCTAAGTTTTATTATAATATAGACTATCTAATTATTCTATTTTCTATCTAATTCTCTATCGTTTAGAATTAGTATTAAAATAGGCTATAGCTGAAAGAGCCCAGCTAACTAAAACTAACTAACTACTCCCAGCTATAACACTTGAAAAAGCTTCACGTATACTACATATACATAATTTCGTAAAAAAAGCAAAAACAGATAGAAAATCTTTAAAAAATATTCAAAAAAGAACAATTTATTTATAGATCTATAATCTAAAAATTAATATTATCTAAATAATAAGTTTTGAAATATTAGGAGAAGAGAAGTTAATTCCTTTTACCTATATATTATAAACTACCCTATTTATACTTAGGATTATTATAAGCCTACTTATAGTATATACTTATAGTTTCTTATAAGTCTAGCTTTATTACAATCTTCTTTTTAAGGTTACTTAAAACTCCTATAAGATAAACCTAATAAACTATTTATAATATCAAAATTCTCTCTAGTTAAAATAAAGTAATTACTAAAAATCCTCTTAAATATAATAGCTCTTAAGGTACTATTAATTATTATAATCAACCTATTATTAATCCTATATAAATCCTTAAATAAAATAAAGCTATCTTTTTTATATAGCTAGATATAAAAAAGTATAATTAGTAGATCTATAAGAAATATTTTACGAAATCTACTACTACTAATCTACTTACTAGTTGATAAACTAGTCTTTTAAGTATATTCTTATAGATATAAAATCCAACTTAAAAAAGTAATTAAATTATAAGAATAAATTATAACTTATAAAAATAATAACTAATAATTTTTAAATAGTAGATAGTTTAAATATCTTTAAAATTATTTTATAATTTCTTAATATTCTAATTTTTCGCTATACTACTAGCTAGTACTTCCTAAAGTTCTAAGTCTACTAATAAATTTATATAAAATCTATTATTATGATAAAACTATTTATTATTTAGAAATTTTAAATCTTAAGGTTCTATATCTAGAAGCTTTTAGAATAGTATCTATTTATATTTACCTTATAGGAACTAGAAATAACCTAGTTACCTTTTTATTTAACATATAAATCTACAAATCCTAATTAAATTAATAAGACTTAATTAGTATAAAATCTAATAGTAGGTAATTACTATAACCCTATTAATATTATTCTATAATAACTAAATAGGATAAAAAGTTACTATAATTAAATCGATAAAACCTAAATACCTTACTAATTAATAATTACTATCTATAAATAAAAAAGCTAATATAGTTTCTATTATAATAGTAATCCTCTACATACTAAAAACTTTCCTAAATATCTAAGACTTTATTATAAATAAAAACTCTAAACTATTTAATAATTCTTAAGCTATATAAATACCCATCCTATTATTTCTTTATAAAAACTATATAAGTATTAACTTATAAAAAACAAAATATATCTTTAGATATACTAACTCTTTTATAAAATACTTAGAAATTATTAATCTTTTAATAAATTTAGTATTACTAGAACTTCTTTATAAGGAATCTAAATAATATATATAGCTATTTAATTAGTTAACTATAAGGTTAACCTAATAGTTCTTATTATAATCATATAGGAAAATTGTAATATTAATATTATAAAGCTACTTTTAGTTTAAGAATTCGCTTTATTCTACTCAATAGGCCTTACTATTAATAAATAATACTTCTTAAATATTCTAAAAGATCTATTAGAAATATAAAAGAAGTTAGCTAATTTTATTTATAAACTTATTTTAAGTAAAAAAGTAAGTTTTATACTATTTAATATATCTTCTAGATAAAGTATACTTTTTATATTATAAAATATTATATAATTCCTAATTTCTATTTATTATTATTCTAGATTTAATCTTAAAAAACTTAAACTTTCCTTATAATATCTAATAAAATATTTTACTAAAGTCTATCTATTTCTATACTAATTAATAGTAAACTATAGTTTTTATTAATTTAGTATTAATTTTCTATTGTAGTTAGAAATAAAGAAATTAATACTAAGTAGATTAACTTTTATAAACTAAAACCTTTTTTATATAAGTCTATACAAATTAGAATAAAAATATAGAAAGTTACGATAGTTTAAATATCTTTCTAAATAACTACTAATTAGAATATAAAAAAACTTCTAAACTAATTCTTATATAAATTACTATTTAATAGTAGTATTCTAAATATTTATTTTTTTATAACTAAAAGTAAAAATAAAAAAATAATAATTTATAAAATCTATAAATAAGTTTTATTGATAACTAAAAAGAATTCTAAATATTCTAGTAAGAATATAAGAATTTTATTATCTATACTTAGTAGTATATTTAATTTTTCAAATTTTATTTATTTTATACTTAGGAACTTCTTATAATTAACCTAAATCTTTTTCTAATAAGCTATAATATATTTTTTATTATTAGTTTTATAATCTTAAAACTATTTAAAAAAGTCAAATCGTTCTACTACTAAAGTCTTTCTAATTAGAATATCTAAATAAAATTTATAAGTAAAATATAACTTTTAAGTAGTTTCTATAATGTTATAACTTATAAATGTCTTAAAAACTTATCTAGTATTAAGTATAATCCTTACTTAATCTAATATTATAAAAATAAATACTTATTATAAGTAATTATGTTAAATATATATTATATATATTTACTA
>QAPG01000939.1:0-12569 GCA_004366825.1 Colletotrichum spinosum
GTGAAAACTAGAATAGGTTTATTTAATAAAGAGGTTAGATTAAAATATATTAATAGATTAATTACAATATTATATAAAGCTTTAGTTTCAGTAGTTTCTTTTTGAATTTTGGTAAGTTAATCCTATAGTTAAAATATTAGTAATAATTAATATATATTATTTTATTTAAAATTTAATCTATAAAATCTATATTAATAAATTTACTACTTATAAGTATAAGAAGGTAACAATTCAAAATAATAGTATAGAGAAGAAGGAAGAAAGTAGTAATGAAAAATAATAAGGGGATTATTTTAATATATTAAAATAAGAAATAGTTATTATTTTTAGAAGGAGCTAGTTGAGTATTCCTACTAATATTTATATAGATAGTTAAATACATAATAGATTATAATAGGTTGATTATAATAAATAATTTCTTTTGTTTAAGTATTTAAAGAATTATTTTAAATAGTATTTATCCTATTCTATTTATTATAATATATTACTTAGGATTTAAAGATATCTCTAGTAGTTTTACTACTAGGGGGGTATATGAGAATAGGTATAATACTAAGGCTGCTTTATAGCTATACCGGCTTATATAAAGCCTAACTACTCTATTTATATGTATTTAAGTATTTTACTCTAGTTTGAATAGATTATACCTTTTAACAACCTACATTCAGACCATATACGATATTATGTATTTATCACAATTACTATTTCAATTAACTATAAGCTAGTATTAATATGAATACTATTACTAAGGAAAAGGTATAGTTAAAGTTATATATAGAGTGACGAGTTTGAATAGTATTCTAAGTATAGAGTAAAAGTAACTATATGTTCTTTTGGGTTTTTTAATAGTTGTTAGAATTATCTAAAGTTTTAATAAACTCTCTAATTATTAAATTAGAAATATGAAGTCTTTATTATTCTGAATATTTAATAAAATAGAGAAGTCTATTAGACATTTCAAAAGGTAATCTATTAGGGTCTCTAAGTTATTATAATTATTTATAAATCTTATTTAACTTTATATTAATTATATATAAGTCTTTAAAATTCTAATTGATAACTTTATCAAGTCTAGGTTCTTTTATAATATAGACTATTTAATTATTCGATATATATCTTATCTAATTCCCTATTTCTTAAAGTTAACTTTTAACCAACTTGTATTCTAAATAATGTATCTAAGATAATATTAATACTTTTAGAAATATAGTAATATTTAAATTGAAATTATACAAATTATTGAATTATTATGATAAAGCTTAAATTGACTATTCTTCTATTCATAATAAAAAGAAGTATTTAAATTATAATATTTAATATAGAAATATAGTCTTCTAGTATTATTAATAGTATTTTCCTAACTAATGAAATTAATATCTTAGTGTTTCAAATAGTTTAAATTAGATATATAGCTTCAAATTCTTTTAGTTAGTATTACTGTTTAATACTTATTAATATTTAGCTAATATAAATAATTAGTTAAATTGAGCTATATGATGTTTAACTCTAAAACTTCTCATTATTTTCTTTATCTTTTATATATATAAAAAAGAGTATTATACTTATATACTAAGCAATATCAATTTGAATAAGTAGTATTGAGTTCAAGTTATAGTAACTTAAAATAGTTTTAATAGTAAGTATTATTTTAATATCTTTAAAACTATCCTTTTTCCCTTAAATTAATTTAAATATCAATTCCAAATAGCAATATTTTCACTTTTAATTAGTAGTAATCTCTTATTTATATCTCTAAACTAATAGCTTATTTCTCTATCTTAAAGAAGTTTAATTCTAGATGTATATTTTAAAATGAAATGTTATAAGTATTTTATTATACTTATTTATCTTTCTCGAAATACTAGGGTTTTTAAGAACTTAGGAATTTTAATCTTTATATTCTATCCTTAGTATTAGAGAGTCTAAAGTTGTTTATCCTAAATCCTAATAGTTTCATTAAAAGAAATTGTATAAAGTATTTATCTTTTAGAAGTCTTAGGTTTTAATAGGCAAATAAGTTAAGAATGATGTTGAATTCTTATTAGTATTAATTAGTAGTTTCTAAAGTCATTATTATACTATTAATAAATATTGAAGTGAAATTTTAACATAGTCTAAAGGTTTTATCTATAAATCTTAAAATGTATATTAATAACTTTCTAAACCCTATCAATATTACTATAGGTTTTTCTTATCTTTAATAGCTAATAGTCATTAATTACTCTTAGTAATCTTCAATAATTAGTATTTAATAGAAGTATTGTCGAATATTAATTATAATAATAAGCTTCTTTCTATAAAATTCTCATATGACTTTAGATTATAGTAATATAAAATATATATTAAGAATTATAATTTTATTTAATACCTACAAATCTATAATTATTCCCTTTTATTTCTTTCTGATTATTATTCTCTAGATTATAAAGATTATTACTTTAAGTATTATATAACAATTAACCTACTTAAATTATCCTCTTTTATATATTCTATTAAGCTTATTATTCAGAAACCTTTAGTCTTTTAAACTAATTCAATATTTGCTTACTTTTACTCTATACTTAGAATAATATCTAAACTCTTCACGCTATATATAGACTTAACTATGAATCTTACTTACTAATAATATTTATACTAATACTAGCTTATAACTAGGTACAATAGTAATAATATTACTTATTATTATAAATAATTATACTTCCAGCTCTAATATTTAATCGTATTATGATAGAAAACCTTATAATAATAATCTATATAGGGAGAGTTTTATTAATACTAAAGTTTAATATGTATAGCTAAAAATAACTACTAGAGTAATAAGGTTGAAAGGTTTCTAAACATCTTAGAAATTGAATAAAATAGAAGATTTATAAGAACTAGACGTTCTATAATTTATTATTCTTCTATATTCTGTATAATAAAACTAGGACTTCTTTAAAATCCATATAATTATCTATAGAAAACGTCCTATAGAATACGTATAAAGATATCTAGTTATAATTATTATAAATTCAGCTATTACTTTATTAGAATAAACCTTAGTAAAATCATCCTTAGTATTATATTTAATAGGTAGCTTATAGATATTTAAAAGAAGATTATCTAACTAATTTATAGCTTATTATATCAAGTTAATAATATTAAAAATTAAACGATACTAAGATAATATTCTAATATTAATATACTATTATTATACTAGTTACTAGATACTTTAGAATATTATGATAATATAATTATAAGAGTTTTAAAGATTTTCTAATTATATTAAAAGTGTCTATATCTATATGGATATTATTTATATATTAGCTATATTTAATATATTAAGATTATTTATTAATAAGAATAAGTTAAGTCTTATTATACTTATATAGAAATTGTAAGTTAACTTATATTAGTAAGGGAGAACTTTTATATTAGTAGTATAAAGTTTTATCTTAAGGGTGGGTATGGCTTAGTCTAGAAGATATTAAAATTATCAATATTAAAGTTATAATAAATACTTGAATAGAATACTAATAGTTAGTAGTAATTAAATATCTTAAGATATTTAAATTATACGTAGTTATAAAAGTATAAAGATATAAAAGTGTCAGGATATAAGGGTATAAAGTTATTATAAAAGAAATTATTAGTTATTTATTATTAAAAAGGTTAATACAGAATTAGTATACTAGCTACTATAGCTATAAGGGGTTTAGCCTCAGATTAATAAGAAGCTAGCTATAGTAATTAGTAGGGGGGTAGGAGGGCTAAAGTTATACTTCAGGGGGTGTTATATCTACTAATAGTTATAGTAAAAAGCAAGCTATCAGCTCCTTTCAAACTGATTAAATCTAAATATTTTATTATCTTCTTTTAATAATAATTATCTACTAGAAGTATAATACTCTTCTCATATTTTTCTATATAAATCTTTCCTTCTAATTTCTAAAGAATTAAATTTCAATAATAACTTTAAAGATCTTTTAGACGAATCTCTTTAAATAATTATAAATAATTACTTCTTATCAAATAAAGACTATAATTCATTAGAATTAAATTTAAATCTAATCTTTAATTATAATATAATTTATTGTTAATAATTAAATAAGGATCTTTAATATTAAGATAATACAAAGTAAGCTTTTATCTTTTTCAAAATCATGTTTTAGTACTTTCTTATAATAATTAGTAGAAATATATCTAATTTTCTAATCTTTTATACTTTTCTAGTTTTATAATAAATAGTTATATATAACTACTAATAGCTACTAACTTCTTACTATATAGATTATACTATTATGAATAAGTTGAAATATAAGTATATTAGTTTCAAATCCTAACAAAAATAAATTAATATATATATTAAATTTTGTAAAAGAATTATTAGACTTCTTGCTAACCTTAATAAATAGATATTAAATATCTTCTTAAAATATATTTATACTAACATTTCAAAGTTTTAATATAATCCAATTTTAATCATTTCCTTACTATTATCAGGGCGCGCTAGTAGCCCCCAGCTGGGCTACTACTTAGTTATATATAAAGAGCGGTATTTAAATTATAATAGCTGGGATCCTAGTTAGAAGAGTTAGATTCGAATGTATTAATAACCTTATATTTATCTTTACCTTCTATATAGATCTATTATTTAGATAATAGTATATACTCCTAATATATTTAAATCCCTACTTGTCTTTAGGGGTTCTAATTAGTAAGTTATATAGGGGGTATTAGTATTATAGTAGTAGTAATTTCAAGTCGATATATATAGTATGAATGAGATTATTATTGGATACGTATTAGTATAATAGATAATAAGATTTTAATATATATAGTATTAATAAAACTACTATAAGAAGCTATAGTATTACGGCTATTATATAAAGTATGCTAAAAAAGCTCTGATATAGTATTAGTATAGTAGAAGTAATAATTTCAATATACATAATACTTATATAGCTATAGTAATAAGGCTAATATAAGAGAAGCCTTGATATAATACTATAGTAAAGCTATATAAAAAGAGATGACTAGAGAAATACCAATATACCTATAGATATACAGACTTTAATATATAGCTATAGTAATACTAATACAGCAGAAGTAATAATCTCAATATTTATAGAGTATTAATAAGACTACTATATCAAACTATAGTAAGGCTACTATAAGAAAAGTATACTAGAGGGGTACTAGTATAATACTAATATAGTAGTATAGAAATTTCAACATATATAGTATTAATAAGATTATTATAAGAGAAACACTAGTATAGTACTAGCGTAGTAAATAATAAGATTTCGATATATATAGTATTAATAAGACTACTATATGAAACTATAGAAGCTATAAGGGCTATAGGAAGGGTACTAACGTATATATAGATATAGAGATTTCAATATATAGCTATATCAATAGGGCTACTATAAGAAGTTATAGTATTAAAGCTATTTTAAGAAGTATAATAGAAGACCTTTAGTATAATATTACTATAATACCTATATAATAGATAATAAGATTTCAATATATACTACTATTAAGGCTACGTTTAAGGAAATAACTAGATAGATATTAACATATATACATATATAAGTATATAAATAGAGATTTCAATATATAATATTAATAAGACTATTATAAGAAGCTACTTATTAATACTAAAGCTATTATAAGAAATACTAGAAAACCACTAGTATTTATATAGTAATATAGATATTAGTAAGTAGAAGTTTCGAAATTTTAAGGTTTAAGAGTTTTGAAAGTTTAGAGTTAGCTACTTTAAGTAGCTACTACGGATAGCTATTATAAAGAATAATACTTAGAGATAAATATTATATATTTATTAAGTTATAATAATAATAAACTTAATATAGGAGTATTAGTATGTGCTTCTAGAGATATCACTAGTAATTAGTAATATTAAGGAATATAAAGAAGCTTTACTTACTTTAGTAGTAGTAGAAGTAGCTTTCTATTACTTATAAGAATATTACTATAAAAGTATAAAAGACTAGGGTATTAGCTAGACGTTAGTACTCTAGGCTTAATTATAACATAAATCATCTTTAATCTCCTAGGCTATAGAATTTTAAAATATAGTCAACCTAAAGCTTAATAATAAGGTACTAGTTCTAAGACTATATAAGCTTTATAATTATATAGGCTTTAAAACTATAAAGGCTTAGTATAAAAGCCTTAAAGGTATAAAGATATAGTTTTCTAAAAGGGGAAATAATAGCTACTAGGAAGCTATAAAGCTATAATACTATAGATAAAATATTATATTATCTATGGTATAGTAGTTAAAGCAGCTATATAGTAGTAAGTATATTAATATAATATAGAGAAAACTATACACTTTATAATTTTTAATATAGGGATTATAAGAAGAATAATAAGATAGTAGTAGTAGTAGTAGCAGTATATAGTATAACTATAGTTTTATAAAGAGATTATTAGAAGAATGGTAATAATAGTAATAAGAAGCTAGTAGTATATAAGAAGTATATAAGAGGATATAGTAATATAAGTTTATAATATACCTTTAAGTAAAAAGATGATTACTAGAAGAGTAATAAAATAGCTATAGTAGTAGTAGTAGTAATATAATATATATATAAGAAGTTATATTATAAAAAACTAGTTGTATATAAGTAGTAATAGTAGTAAGAGGTTATAATAAAACTGTAGTATAACTTTAGATAAAAAGAAGAGTATAAGAAAAATAGTAGTATAGTTATAATAGAAGTATTAATAGTAGTATATAAGAAGTTATATTACCAAGAAGTTATATTAATAGAAGCAATAGTAATAGTATATAAAAAGTTATAATAACTAGAAAGTTTTAGTGATAAGAGGTTTTAGTAATAAAAGGCTAGTAGTATATAAAAGATTATAATAATAAGAAGCTTTTAAGAGATTTTATAAAGAGTATTATTCTTCTTACTATAAGGATAAAGGTTTAATAAGAAAACTAGAAGTTTGGTTTAAATATATAAATAATACTAAACAGCTAGTAGGAAGGCTAGAAGATGTACTATAAGAAATGAAGGATTTGAAATCTAGGAATAGGTTTATGTAAGCTATAAGACTATAAAAGTATGATTTAAAAAAAGGAATATATTAAGATATACTAGTAGCTTCTAGCTAGATTACTACTTAGTTATATATTAAACGGGGTATTTAGGTTATAATAGCTAGGATCTTAGTTAGAAGAGTTAGATTTAGATATATTAATAACTTTATACTTATATTCACCCTCTAAATAGATCTATTACTTAGATACTAGTATATGCTCCTAACAACTTTTAAGAATATTAATTCTATTTGAAATGTCAAACTCTTAGTTTAATAGAATTCTAGCTTTAAGTTTATTTACTATTCAAAGTCTAAGGTTAAATTTTATATTTTAAGCGAATTATCTATTTCCCTTAGTAGAATAAAGAGAATATAGTTTAGTTCATAATTTGTGAGGTTTCTATTCTTAGTAATTATATAATTAAACTTAGATTAAACTTATAATTGGATATTTAATTGAAATCATCTTTTTAAACAGGGTATCTTATAGCTTTAGTATAAGTATATATGTTAAAAGTAGTATTATTGAAGATATTGTATATTTCAATATGAATATAAGTATCTCTATATAGAGTAACTAATAGTATAAGTAATAAAAGGAATTTTAATTCTAAAAAGCTATTTCTTAAGGAAAGTTTAATCTTCTTTTAACAATTTTAATAATATTACTGTTTTTTCTTATACTTCTTACTTATTAACCTATTATAAATAGAGTATTCTGAAGAAATAAAGGGATTATTTTAATATTCTAATAATTCCCAATAGTTATTTAAAGTATATTTATTAGAAATATCATTGATATCTTCTATTTAATTCAATTCTCAAATACTATTATCTAAGTCTATAACTTAATAGTTATTATTAGTGATATATATATTATATTATTTTGAAGAATTCTCTTTTATATCTTTTTCAATCTAATAGTTAATATAACTATTAGAATTAGAGACTTAGATATCTAGAAAGTTTCATAATTTACTCTTATTAATAAGATTTAATTTAAAATATTAATTGTAGATAATTTGTTTTAATTTAATATCTTAATTTATTCTTCTAAATTAATTATATCTTTTTATAAGTTTATTCTACTTCTTTATGATAGAAGGGAGTTCTATATAAATTCATAGGTTTCCTTTGGATTAGTTAATAAGATAAATTACCCTTTTAATAGTATATTTCAATTAGTTAAATAAGTTGAATTGAGGCGATAACTATAATAAAAATCTAGTTTATATTTCATATAGTTGATTTATTTGATAATCTATTTAATTCATAATATTCTAAGGTTTATGACACTACTTTAATATAAGTTTTCTTCCTAAGTCTTTTAATCCTCTAGTAATTATCTTTCTTACTTATTTATCTTAGTAATCTATTATAAATTTAGTTTATTTGTCTCATTTATTATTTAGTTCGACTCTTAAGATTCTTATAATTAAATTACAACTCAATATATTATAGATTACTTTAAGAATTTCAGATTTATAGTATGATATTCATTTTGTAAGATTTATAACTTTAGTATAAGATTTATAACTTGAGTAGTAAATATCTTAAGATTGAATTTATTATAAACATCATCTATAGTATAATAGACCTTCTTAAATCCTTATTTTACTATATAAATAGACATTTAAAATCTAACTTTTAGAAAGATAATTTAATTATTTAGATTATATTAATAGTATTAGTATACTCCTTATTATTCATTAGTAAGATTTATTATATACTAATTATAAGTAGTTCTATAGAAATCTTAAAGTATATTTCTAATAAATATTAAGTAACAATAATCAGATTTATTTATATAGAGTTTTATTACTTTAATAAATTATCCTATCCATGTATAAATCTTTTTAATACTGTCTATCTAGAATTCTTTTAAAAATTCATATTACTTCAGAGGAGTAAATAATCTAATGTATTCTAATTTCAATTTGTAATTCTATAGTAAGTCTTGCAGATCTATATTTAATAAGCTAATTTTTAAATTACTTTCTTCTTTCATTATAACTAGTAAAAAAGGTTTGTATAGTAATTGTAAAAGATTATTATTTAATTTTCTATCTCATTTGAATTATAATATTCTATATATTTAATATAATATAACTAATAGCCTTTAGTAGTTACTTAACCTTAGAAGTAGATTTAGTAATATATTGAGAAGTAGATTAAAAGATAGATTAATAAGTAGATTAAGAAATGTATCTATTTCTCTTAAGATTAGATTGATAGTTTGATAAGCATTAATAGGTTTAAAAATTAATAATAGTATAATTAATATAAGAAATTCTATATATAACTCTTAATAGTTAATTGTATTCATCATAGTTTTCTAATACCTTTCTATGAATATCGTAATTTGTCTAGTTTTATTATATAAAAAGAAGCTAAGTCTGGATATATCCAATATATCTCTTAAGGTAAGCTATTCAAATATTATATTTAATATTCTCAATAAGGCTCTATTTAATCTAAATAGTTATAATGAAAGTAGAGTTATTAAGACTATTAATTTAAGTTTAATAGGTTTAATTAAAAGAATAGTGAATAAAGTTATTCTACTAAGTACGACTTAAATTGGAAGAGTTTAACTTTGACTTCTCAAGTCTAATTAGGAATCTTTATAAGTTTTTATTCTTCTAAAAGCTCTAATTTCTCAGGTTCTTTATTTTAAATTTAGTAAAGATCCATTTAAATATAAATTCAAAAGAATACTATATACAAATAACTATTCTTCTAGGGGATTTCATAATTAATTATTTATAATAAATAGAAGCTATTTAGATATTTATCTTCTTCTGATACTATTATAATTAGAAGTCTTATTAATTAAGAAGTTATTGAAACTAAAGTTTAAATTTATATTTCTATTTTACTTATATATTGAAGACTAAATATATAATAATCAATATAAAGTAACTTTCAAGAGTTTTTATAGTTAAATCTAATAGTTTAATTTAATATTACATTGAATATCTTTAGAAAGAAAGTAAACCAATATTATCCATAGAGATTATTTAATATATTTAAAATAGGGTTGATAGAAATCTAAATTGTACTAATTGAATAGTTATAATATTAATTGCATATAATATTTACTAACTTCTATATTATTTGAATATTATAACTTTCCAAAAAATACGAAATATTTTAATTACTTTCTAATACTAAAGTTCTATGATCAATTTAATATCTTCTAGTTATATTAATTAGTTATTTATAGTATAGATTAGATCTTTAGAAATAAAAAGTAAGTTATATTATTAATCATTATATTTTAATATTAATAAAATAATAATATAGAAACTAATTATTCTTCTATTTCTGTAAAGAATCTACCAAGAGTTCTAAAGTATTTTTACTAAGGATTCTTTAGGGAATTTAATAAGACATCCTATAGAAATCCTATAGGCAATCTTAACAATTTCTGATAGGAAATCTTAGTAATCTTTAATAGGAAACCCTAGGGAAATCCTAGTGATATCTATTAGGAAATTCCTATAAAAGTCTATTAGAGTCTTGAGTTTTCTATAGTATTTTGTAATAATCTTCTTCTTATATAAATTTCTAAATTAACGCCAAAATTCTATTTGAAATTTCTAATTAAATAATAAGTCTAATTATATTATTTAAACTACAGATTAAAGCTTTTTTAATATTTGATAATAATATTACTATACTACCTTATTAAGTTGTCTTTCTATTAATATAATAAAGTTTTAATTTTCTATCTTTATTAAAGTAATAACTAGGTAGAAGAAGTCTCTATATGTTTTAAACATTTACTTTAGATAATTCTCTTATATGAATATTCTATTTTCGTTGAATTATAATTGAATTTCTAATAAGTACTCTAATATTCCTCAGTTATTTATCTTAATATACTACTTAATTTATAAAAATACTTTAGTAGTTCTTTTTGATTAGTCTTACAATTAATATGTTATTATTATAAAGACTTTTTAAAACCTTTGACTTATTATTAAAATATATAGTCTTATCTAATAATAAGCTTTTAAAGTTTATTTACATTGAGATACTTTTAGATTTCTATCATAATCATAAATATCTTTATTTGAGGCTATACGATACCTATTATGTTTAGATAACCTAATCTAGATTAGTATTATAACTTATTATTTAGATATTATAAGACGATTCCAAAATTATAAAATCATTACAAAACAGTAAGAGTATCTATATATTAATATTCTTCTTATAATTCCTATTGAAAAATATTTAAATACAATCTTATCATTCTATTATATATTTTCTTCTTTATTAATAGATAATTAGAGTTTTCAATAAAGCTGCTTAAGATATATATGTATATACATAATATTCCTTATGGATTTAGAGACACTTGTAGGTAATAATCTCGACTTTATTCCTTCATAGTATTGAATAGGCTTTCTTCTATTTAAACAGCTACTTAATTATAAGTTTTATATTTCAAGAAACGTCTATATACAATATAAATTATACTACCTCTTTATTAAAGAGAACTATGATTCGACTAAAATATACCTCTATCTATTAAACTAGTGATATATAACTAGTAAAAGGTCAAGGGAAATCAATAACTCTGAATGCAATAAGGAATAGGCTATTTAGAGTAGTATCTGAAAATAATATAGATATTAATATAAATAGTAGTAGTAATAAGAAGCTCAAATTCTATAGGGTTTTACATATTTAGTTCTCCTGTCTAATATATAGCCTTATATAACGCTTAGTAAGTAACTTCTATAACAGGAAAATACCTAGTTATATATTATAGTTTATATATATTTCCAGAAGTGAATATGATTAAAATGACCTAGTAGTATAGCTACTAGTTTGAATTTAGTCTTAACTTAGAAACTAGTACAAACTTTATAATAGTCTATATAGTAGTAGTTTTGAAATATTAAACTTACTATAATAATACTCATAACATTAATTTATACTAACTAAGTACTATTAATACTACTAGTATATCTTAATAATACTGACTATAGATATAAAGGAGAATAATAGAAGACTAACTAACTCTTTTATAATAGCATTTTGTAATAGTACTACTACTACTAATAATAATAAAACTAAGAATAGACTACCCCTAATTACTATTACTATACTTAACCACTATAACCTTAATACAAATATCAATCTTATAAAAGTTATCAATACCGATAAGAACTATAACTATTTTTATAAAATCTTAAAAAGGCTAGTTTTATATAAAAGCGACTTTATTACTTTCCCTTAGCCATTTTAAAGTAACTATAACTATATTTAGCTCTAATATATTAGTAGAAGATAAAACTATTAGTAGAATTAAACAAACAGAATGAAAGCAATAAAGAAGACTTTAGTACTTAAGAGTAAAGTATTTAAAGATAACTATAAATACTTCGAATATATCTTAGAAGTAACTTATTAGGTATTACTTTATTCTAAATATATATATATATATATATATATATCAAAATCCGTTTAATATAGAGATTATTATTAGCTAA
>QAPG01000941.1:0-12871 GCA_004366825.1 Colletotrichum spinosum
ATTTTAATATATTAATTAAATATAACTAATATATAAACAATACTTATATAGATATAGATATTCTTAATATAACTTAATAACCTTTAAAACCTTTATAATTATATTACTATAATATAGTAAGATATCTAATAAGTAGTATTATAGTAATATATTAATATTAAAATATTATCTAATTGATACTTAGTTTCTAAAATTCTTAGTTTAGTATAATAACTTATAGGATAACTAAATAATTATGTCTTTTAAATATCTATAAGCTACTTATTAAGTATAGTTTTAGAATAGTTTTATTAAAGCTTAATCTAATAAACTAATAGTTTTAGTTATAAGGGTTATAAGTAAATATTACTATACTTATTATATACTTTTTATCTTATAAGTAGCTATCTAGATTTTAAAGGGATTTTAAATATATTATAAAAGTATAGATATAGAAAAATAATAGTTTATAGAATACTAAGCTTTTGTAGGCGTTCTATTTTATTCTATTTTTAAGAAGTTTAAAATAATTCTCAACCTTATAACTTTAGTAGTTACTTTCAGCTATATATATTAAACTTTAGTTTTAATAAGATCCTCCCTATATAGATTATTACTACGAGGTCTTCTATTACTATAGGGTTAAATATTAGAACTAGGGGTATAAGTATCTATAATAATAAGTAATTTTATTATTATTTTAACTAGTTGTAAGCTAGTACTAGTATAAATGCTATTATTAGGTAAAGTTTATAGTGAAATCTATATATAGGGTGAAGAGCTTAAATACCATTCTAAATATAGAGTAAAAGTAGCTAAATATTAATTATAAGATACTTAGAGAGACTTACTACTTATTATATAATTAGCTTTTTATAACCAATAGTATAACACCATAAAAACTATACCTTTCTTTATAAATCATAATTATTACATTAACTTTATCTTAATAATTAAAGAAATAGTACTAGTACTTAATAGTACTAAAAATACTACTAACTAACTAGTCCAAAAGATATATTTAGTACTAGGATATATCTATACCAAAATAGTAACTACCTAATAAAAATCAGAAACCTAATTAAATAAAACCTAATCCCTTATAAATTAATATGAAATAAGTAATAGAATATAATTAAATATCTCTAATTATAAATTATTAAAGCTAAACTAGAAATTAGCTTAATTATACTATAGATATATGGTAGTAAAAATCTTATTACTATATATTATTAAACTAAATATACTAGAATATCTTTACCTATAGTTTTATATAGATATTCTCTAGAAAACTACTACTAACCTTCTATCTAAATAAATATTTACTAATAGCTAGCTACTACTATTAACAAATAATAATAAAGAAACTAAGTAGCTAATTTCAAATATTCTTATTATAAAGATATACTAGGTAAGTAGAAAGTACTACTAAGAAGTTCTTATTAAATAGGAAAACTATATAAGTTTAATATAAGAACTAGTTAATCTTATAATAAATATAGTAGTTTTAGAATAATATAAAAAGATATATAAGCTAACTATAAATAATAATAATAATTTAGCCTATAATTCCTAGCTAAATAGTAATAAGAAAGAAAAAGTAATATTATAAATTATACCTAGATAACTAGCTAGAACTATACTTAGGTATCTAATATTAACCCTCTTATTAAAATAAAACCCTAGTAAGCCCTCAATAGTACTATATATATAAACTTTTCTAAGTATTTATAAAAACTTCTCTTTTACTCTTTAGTTCTAAATAAATAGTATTTCATACTACTTTAATTAAATAAACCTAAGTCTAGCTTTTTATAAGTGTTATCTAATTAATACCTAATCTCTCATATTACTAGCTTAGTATAGTAATTTATAAAGTAATTAGATAATTCTCTTTTAAATATCTATAGGCTATATATTAATTATAATATTTAGAATGATTTAATTAAAACTCAGTCTAATATACTAATAATTCTAATTATAATAATTATAACTAAATATTTCCATATTTATTCTATAATATTATTTTATAAGTAGCTATATAGATTGTAAAGAAGTTTTAGTTTTATTATAAAAATATAGTATATTATTATTCTCACCATTAGGCTATATTAAAGATAAGATATAGAAAAGTAATAGATTATAGAATACCTAATTGTTATAAGTATTCTATTATATTCTAATTTTAAAAGATTTATAAAAATTTTAATTTTACAATTCTAGTAGTTATTTTAGCTATATATATTAAACATTAGCTTTAATCAAACTCTCTCTATATAGATTATTATTACGAGGTCTTCTATTACTATAGGGTTTAATATTAGAACTAGAAGTATAATTATTTATAATAATAGATAATTGTATTACTATTTTAAATAGTTATAAGCTAGTATTAATATGAACATTGTTATTAGGTAAACTTTATAGTTAAAGCTATATATAAAATATAGAGCTTAAATATTATTTTAAATATAGAGTAAAAGTAACTAAATTACTAATTTTTTAATTACTATATATAACTTCTTTTTTCAAAATATAATAATTAGAATATAATAATTAGAATATAATAATTAGAATATAATATTTTATAAATATTATAAAGAATAAATATATATTATATATAATAATAAAACTAACTTTTAAGTTTATGAATCCTATTTTAAATATATTTCTTTTCTTAGAACGTTTTATACTAATTACTTTTTCTATAAAACTTAGGAAACTTATTATTTTAATTATATTAATAATAGTAAGGTTATAATTAAATGTATTTTAATAAAAGCTATAAGTTGAATAATAAATATAATGGGTTTCCTATTCTTAAATTCAATATTTCTTAGAGTTTTTAAACTCTTAGGTTTTTAATAGTAATTTATTTTAACTTTAGCTAACTTCTTAATATTATCCTTTCTTAATAGAACATATTATATTATATTACTAATACTACTTTTTATATATCATTTATCTTTTTATATATACTCCCTCTTTTTAGCTTTTCTAAGATGAGCTATCTTTCTATATCTAAAGGGATATGAAAATATAATAAAGAATTAAAATTATAAAATAGAAAGTTTTTAATTAAATTCTAGTTTAATAAAAGAAATACTAAAATAAAAGAAATAAAGAATATAGAATAAACTTATAAATATAAGTAAAATCTTCTTTTACTATACGTTTTATTATTTATTATTTATTTCTAAATATCTAACTTTCCTACTAAAATAAATAGGTATATATTTAAAGAAATAAGTAAAATACTTTTAATTATTAAAACCTAGAATTAGTCTTTTTAACTATTTAAAATAATAGAAATAGTAGAATAAGATATTACTTTTATAACTTATAACTTTCTCTTTTTAAAGCTTAGAAGAATAATTTAAATCTAAAATTCTAAGCCTTAAGACTAGAAAGCTAGACCTTCTTATAAAGTATATAATAAAAAGAAGAATAAATAACACTATCGATTTAAATTTTTGAATATATACTTATATTACTAAATATTATCTAGATAAAAACTAAAGTTTTAGAGAAGTATTTCTTAATATATTACTTATTTATTTAGGTTTATTATAAAGAAATAGATTTTAAATCTAAGAGTTTTTAATATTATATTAGTATTCTTTTCAAAATATAATAAATATATTTATTATTAAATTAAAAAGCTTTTTTCCTTATAATTATTATTTTTTCTTAAAATTATAAATTCCTTATAACTTTCTATTTATTTAATATTTATAAACTAACTTTCTACTAAGAAGGCTTTTCCTAATTCTAATGTTAATTTAAACTTATAAACATCTAAATCTAATAGTTTTTAATATTACATAGATATCTAGATAGATTTCTATAAGTAATTATAACTATAAGTTAAATTTTTATTTTTTTCCCTTAATAAAACTACTAATTTATATAAAGAAGAATTTGATATATATATTAATAATTAGTAAAACTTAGTCTATTAGTATTCTACTTTTTATTCTAATACTTCATTAATAATTTGTTCTATATCATAAATTAATATAAACTTTCTTACTTCTAATCTTTTATCTTAAAAATATTAACTTACTAAATCTTAAGACTTTCTTCTTTTCTATAATATTACTTTATAATTATATTTATAATTTTCTTCTTATTTTTATCTAATTCAATAAATATCTTTATTTTTAATTCTAATTCCTATTTTTATTTATACTAATACTTAATCTAAAACGTTTTATATAAATATTAAAATTTCAATTAATATTATTATTTTATGACTATACTTCAGATAGAAAGAAATATACTTAATTTAATTATTCTTACTCTATATTAGGAATAGTATTTAAGTTCTTCATTCTATATATAGATTTAACCATAAGCTTTACCTAATAATAGTATTCGTATTAATATTAACTTATAACTAATTATAATAATAATAAAATTACTTATTATTATAGATAATTATACTTCTAGTTCTAATATTTAATTCTATAGTAGTAGAAGATTTTATAATAATATTAAGGGAGAGTTTTATTGAAAATTAAGATTTAATATATATAATTAAAAGTAATTATTAAAATTGAAAAGTTAAGAATCTTTATAAATTTCTTAAAAGTAGAATAAAAAAGAATACTTATAAAAAGTAAGTATTCTAAGGTTTATTGCTTTTTTATAATTATTATAATAGACTTAAAATTCCTTTAGAATTTCGATAACTCTTGATAAAAAGATAAATATAAAATAAATATAGATATATTCTAATTAAAGTTACTATAATTAAAACTGATAGTATATGATATTATACTATAATAAAAATATTCTAAATATTATGATTAATAAGTAGTTTATAGATATTTTAAATAAAGTTGTCTAGTTATCCTATAAGCTATTATACTAAACTAGTAATTTTATAAACTAAGTATTAATTAGATAATACTTTAATATAATATCTTATTATAATATTAATTACTAGATATTGTAAAATATTATAATAATATAATTATGAAACTTTTAAAACTATTTAGTTATACTAGAAATATCTATATCTATATAACTATTATTTATATATTAGTAATATTTAATATATTAAAATCGTTTATTAATAAGGGTAAGTTAAGTTTTATTATACTTATATAGAAATTATAAAGTAGTTTATATTAGTAATAGAGAATATTTATATTAATAATATAAAGCTTTATCTTAAGAGTAAATAAAGCTTAATAGGAATTCTAAGGTTATAGATATTAAAGTTATAATCAATATTTAAATAGAATATTTATAATTTATAGTAATTAAATATCTTAAGATATTTAAACTATATGTTAATAATTATTAGAATATAAGGGTATTAAGGTATAAAGATATAAAGATATAAAAGTATAAGGTTATTATAAAAAGAGTTATTACTAATTTATTATTTATATAAAGGTTGATATAAAGTAGGTATATTAGTTATAACTATAAGAAGTTTACTTTTAGATTATTTAAAAGCTAGTTATAGTAGTTAGTAAAATAGTTATAAGGTTAAAGTTATACTTTAGGAGGTAATATATCTACTAATAGTTATAATAGATAGCGAACTATCGGCTTCTCTTGAAGAAAATATACTTTATTAATATTTAAATTACTATTTAGTCTATAAATAGTAATATAAATAGTAAGAATTAGAAATCTTTATTATTATTCCTTATTTCTTAAATTAGTAAAATATAAGTAATAGATTAATATTAAGTTTTAATATTACTATTAACTAATAGGCTATAAATAGAAGTAACTTATTATTTTATATTATAATACCTATTAAATTTGATAATATACTATTTATTTTCTAACTTACTATTTATAATAAGTATACTATAGAAATTATATTGAATAACTACTTCTTCTTATAAAGTGTTTATAATAGTTTTAGAAGTAATATTATATTTCAATATTATATTTCTAGTTATTCAATAGGAACACGTCTGATTCGAATAAGATACTATTTATTCATTTTCTAAATTTCTAAACTAGTCTTATGAAATAAGTATTTATATAGAATAATAAAGTTATAAAAGTTATTTATATATTTTACTTAATATAATTAATAATCTAGAAAGTATTTTACTATTTTATATATTTTCTTATATATACCTGTTTAGTAATATTAATTGGAAAGTTTATAGAAAACTATTTCTTAGTTATAATACTTATTTATATTATAAGCTATAATAATAAAGTTATATTATATTATTAATTTATCTCCTACTTATTGAAATATTAGTTTATATAATATTATTTATATAAATAATAATTAATCTTACAATTAGAATATTAAAATTTTATATTTAAATATTTTATAATAGTTGGAGTTAATATTAAGTAGTCTTTCTAAAGTTGTTAAATAATAAGTAATTTATTAAGATTTATATTATTAGATTTATAAACTACTTAATATAGTTGTAAAGAATATTAATTTAAAATCTATAATATTATTTATAGAAGGGTTTATATTTATACTAAAAATCCCTTCTACACATCATCTATTACTAAAAAAGTATACTTGATTAAAGAAAGCTGATATATTTACATTTATAAAAAGATCCTACTTAATATAGTAGTTTAACGTCTAACTAGCTTTTACCGTTTTATAGTAAGAATAGTAAATTCGAATCCTATAGTTAGTAACTACAACTAGTAAGTATATACTTTCTAATTATATAAATTAAATATAGTAATTACTACTAGCTATTAGCTATTACCCTTAGTTATTAATACCTAGTAACTATTAATAGCTAGTAATAGATATTACTAGCTAGTTAGTATTAGTATTATATAACTATAATCTTTTAAAGAAGTAATTATAATAAATATAAGCTTATACCTTCCTTTTATAATATACTTCCTATATTTATTAGTAATTATATTAACTAACTATATTATTACTACTTAAAGTTTCTTCTATTTAAATAATTCTTTAACCTTAGTATTATCTAAAAGATTTATAAAGTAAAAGCTGACTACTAGGTATAGCTTCCTTTAAAAGGTCCCGAGAAGTATATAACTTTAAATAGATTAAAGACTTTTAATATAACTATATAACATTCATAACAAAGATCTACTTATTAGTCTAGCTATCAATATCTCTTTTTCGAGTTTTATTATTCCTATTTAATATTTTAAAAGGTTTTTAAGATAACCTATTAACTACTAAGATTGCTATATTATTAATGTAATAGACTTTAGAGTTGAACATCTATATTTAAATCATTCAGTAAATAATAAGTATTTTAGAAAGTCTAATATTCTACTATTAAGTCAAATTACTAGTATTTATACATTTATTTTTAGGAAGAAAAACTGACTATATAAATAGTTATAAATTTGTGTTAAAGTTTCTAATAATCCCCAAAGTTCTTTCTTCTTTATATTATAATTAAGCTTTAAGCCTATAAGTAATTTATACTTATAGTAAGCAATACCTTTCTTCTATCGAATAGATTATCTTAAAACTATACTCTAGTTAGTTCTATTAGTATTGAATATTGAATATATCTATTCTCTCTTTTAATTATCGTTAATAGAAATAAGTATAGAAGTACTATAAAGCTTATTTTATAACTATTTTATTACTATCTCCTTTAGGTTTAATTATTAAAAGCATATTGTTCTTCGCTAAGTTATTCAAAAAGTATACAATAGTAGAATAATCCTTTATTTAGATGTAATAAAATATAGTAATATTTAAAAATAATTTAACTTTTAAGATATTATAAGATACTTTCTATTTCTTGATTTTAGTAACTTTAAATTCTTCTAGTTACTAACTATATTATTTATGTATATAATTCACAATAGTAATTATGCCCTATACCTATTGCGATTTAGTTATTATAATTATATAGTTAGCTAGTTTGACATATATGGGAATTCCATTAATCTTCTCAATATATTCTAGAATATAACTAAAAATATTTAAACGTTATAAGTTGTTTTTATTATTCTATATAATTATTAGCTTTTATATTATAATATTACTTAGGAATATTCTATAGTAGTTTGAAATTAGATTATAGCAAAACCTTGTTATCATTTATATGAATTAAGTCATAGAATTAATACTTCTTATAAATAAAGCATAATATTTAAATAAACTTGATAGAATTATAAAAGTAGTTGAAATCTAATTCTTTAGGTTAAGACGAATCTAATTATATCTTGAGAACATATCAAGAAGAGATAAAGGTTTATATATACTGAAGTTTTGTAAGAGCTTATTAGTTTCTAGTAGTAATTCTATCTTTCAAATTATAATAATATTAGTCTTAGTAGTTAAATTGATAAGTTTTATCTTATGTTTTTCAAATAAAAAGGCTTTAATATATAGTATAGCTATATTTAATATTAAATTAGTAATAGGTAATTAGTAAAAGATCAAGAAGAATTAGTAACTTTCAAATCTTAAAGAATAGGCTCTTTAGAATGATATCTGAAAATAGTATTAATATTAATATAAATAGTAATAGTAATAGAACGTTTAGATTCTATAGGAAGTAGGGAACTTTATAGTATTAATATTTGAATAGAATTTATTTTCAAAAAGGTTAACTTTATATTATATAGAGCGTTTAGCTCTATTACGCTCAGGCTACTAAGTAGTCTACTTACTAAATATTCTAATTCAATAGTCTTATTAATTTAAAATATAAACAATTGAAAGTAGTATAATTTTAATATTTAAAATTAGTTTTCAATAGTATTTTGAAAATACAGGGTTATAAGAATAATAGAGAATATTTGAGTTCTTATTTATTTAAAATAGGTTATTAGGATAAATATAAATAATAGCTAAATAGTTAGAATTCTAATATTTTCCCTCAAGAGATATAAGATAATTAAATCCTTTATAGTTTGAAAAGTAGTAAAAACTCTAAAACCTATATAGGAAAACTAGACAAATTTCAGAAAACCAAAATTTGAAAAACCTAAAACCTATAAGAGGTTTAAAGGAAAAGACTTAAAAATAGAATAAAAGATTTAAGACAAATTAGAAAGATTTAAAATTAGTAAAAGATTGAAGGAAAAGATTAATTCTTAGAAAATAGACTATTAAGACTACATTCTTTATAAGAAGGCTAAATATTAAAATTATTCTGCAAATTCCTCTTAATAATATTATTAAATTTAACTTAGCTTAAAGGCTTTATTAAAACATTAGTAATATTATTATTTATATTAATATAATAGAGCTTAATCTAATTATTTCAAATAAGATCTCTAATATAATAATAATATATATTAATATATTTAGCTTCTTTATAGAATTTAGTATTTTTACTAAGCTTTTTAACTAATTGATTATTTATAAAGACAGTTAGCTTATTAATAGTTCTGGAACCTAAAGTCTTATTAATAAAACTATCATTATTATATAAGTAAATGGCTTTTTATAGTAATATCTATTAGACCTATATACTTGACTTTATTACTAGATAAAGCTATTACGTTTTATTTAGTTAAATTATAATTTATAATATTATTAATATCTAAGTAGAAGATATAAACTAAAGTAAATTTTCTGTTATTAATATTTCTAATTCAATTTGAATCTATAAATTTAAATAAACTAAAAGGATTAATATTATTATAATTACAAGTCAACTTATAATTAGGGTTCTTTTTAAAGAACTCTATATCTTATTAAGAATAATAAAATATTCTTTAGAAGGATTTGAAGAAAATTAACAGTAAGTAGTAATAATTAGAGTAATATTAACCTTAATTCTTAAGGTTAAACATAATAAAGCTCCTACTTCTTTTCAATATTCTAATATTTCTTCTTTTATAGCAATATAATTATTAATAAAGTATTTAGCTTTATTATCTATTAGAATATTAAAACTATAGATATTCTTTTATTACACTTAGTAAACATTTTATCAGTATATTAAAAGTGATTTATTTCTATACTTTGAGTTTTAAAGTTAATAATTAAATTATTATTTAAAAAGGTATTAAGCTATTCTGAATCTTAGATTTCTATATCTTTTGTAAAACTATCATAAATATACTTTAAAATAGTAAACTTATTAGTCCACAATAGTCCATTATTAATATAATATATTAAAATAGCTAAATATTTACTTTTATTGAGAGTAATATTAAAAATAAATATTTCTTTATTATAGGGAGATGTTTTAAAACTAATCTTATATAAGATAGATTTAAAGTGTAAATACTATAATTTAAAGCTTCATTTTAATTTAAATAAAGCCTTATGAATTAAATAAATAAAAGGCTAACTCTTATAGTTAGTACTATAAACTAAACTTCTAGAATCTTTATTATGAATATAGCTGGTAGGTAATTTAATATATATCTTTTTATTTATTTTTATATAAATAAGTATAATAGTAACAGCATATTAAATTAAACTCCAATTATAATAAATATATATAATGAATAGATATTTATAACTTTTGGATCTATAGATAGTATTAAAGACTTCTAAACTATTAATATTAAAATACCAATTGAAACTGTAAGTAACTTATCTAGCCTTGTATTTATAAAGTTACTAAGATTCTAATTATTAGGTTTTATTTTCTAAGTCTATTTATCTTTGAATAAATATATATTTTTTTAATAAAACAAATATTAAGTAGTAAAATAACAGTTCAAACTTCTATAGACGCTATGGATTTAACTCCTTTATTTATAATTTAAATCTAATTATTATTAAATTAAAAGCTTATAGGTCTTAAACAGATAGTTAGTTTGCTTAGAGTATTAATGAATAATATACACTTAGTAGTATGAAAATTACTATACTTATAAATAAATAAATTATAATTATAATTATATGAATTATAATTAATATACAAATATAAAGAAGAATAGGTTTTAATTATAAAGAATATATTTTCTATATATAAATACTATTCATAATTTCTTTTAACTTCTAAATTTAAAAAAGGTTTCTCTATAAATATAATAGACTTTATATTAAAACCCTTAGTACTATTGATAAGTTTATTAGGATGAGTAATAGAAAAGCTTTTTAATTCTTTATTAGGAGAAGGATTTAAATTATTATTATTCTTATTAACTTTATTAGAAAGAAAAGGATAATTAGTATTTTTAGTAGAATTATAACTTCTATTGGATTTCATAATAATTAGATTCTAAGAAGGATTATTCGAAATAAATTAGATATACTTGATTTTTTAATTAAGTTAATTGAATTTAGTAATAATCATATTATTACAGATAGATAATTCTTTTTTATATCAAAGGTTAAATTGATTTTTAAGAATATTTATACCTCTAGATTAAAAAGTATTATAAATTTAAAAATATTAAATTAAATAAGTATTATAACTAAAGATAATTATAATATCCTTTTTTACTTCTAAACTAAGCTTCTTAGATTACTTATTCTTAACCTCATAATAATAGATATTGTTCTATATCTTTATATTATTAATAAGAAGTTTTCTTTAAATTTCTAATTTATATAGAATTTTAAATTTAATAGAAGAATATAATATTCTATTATTTAGTTACTTTTACTCTACACTTAGAATAGTATCTAAGCTCTTTACTCTATATATAGATTTAACTATAAACTTTACTTAATAATAGCATTTATACTAGTACTAGCTTATTTACTCTATATATAGATTTAACTATAAACTTTACTTAATAATAGCATTTATACTAGTACTAGCTTACAACTAGTTAAAATAATAATAAAATTACTTATTATTATAGATACTTATACCCCTAGTTCTAATATTTAACCCTATAGTAGTAGAAAGCCTCGTAGTAATAATTTATATAAAGAGAATCTTATTAAAACTAAAGTTTAATATATATAGCTAAAAGTAACTACTAAGGTTATAGAATTAAGAGCCTTTTTAAACTTCTTAAAAATAAGATAGAATAGAATACTTATAAAAGCTATGTATTTTATAAACTGTTATTCTTCTATATCTATATTTGTATAATAAATTTAAAATCCATTTGAAATCTATATAGCTACTTATAAGAAGAGAAATATAAAATAAGTATAATAGTATTTACCTATAACCATTATAATTAAAACTATTAGTTTATTTAATTAAACCCTAATAAAATCATCCTAAAAACTATAATTAATAAGTAATCTATAGATATTTAAAAATAAATTATCTATTTATCTTATAAACTACTATATTAAGCTAAGAAATTTAGAAACTAAATATTAATTAGATTATATCTTAATATTAAAGTATTATTATAATACTAATTATTAAATCCATTGAAATATTATAATAATATAATTATAAGAGTTTTAAAAATTATTGAATTATATTAAGAATATTTATATCTATATAGGTATTATTTATGTATTAACTATATTGCATATATAAAAATTATTTATTAATAAGAATAAACCGAGTCCTACTATACTTATATAGAGATTATAAATTAACTTATATTAATAATAGAAAACCTTTATATTTATAATCTAAAATCTTATCTTAAGAATAAGTAAGGTTTAGTCTAGAGGATATTAAAACTATAGATATTAAAGTTGTAATAANGGTTTAGTCTAGAGGATATTAAAACTATAGATATTAAAGTTGTAATAAATATTCAAATAGAATACTTATTGTTAGTTGCGCTATACTATAGGGCATATAGTAACTATACGTATTACTATATATATAGTAGTATACTTTCTACGCCTTACTAGTAATAGGTACTAGGTACCTAGTACTAACTAAAGCTAAAAATATAGTAATTAGTAAGTAATTACTATACTATAGATCTAAAGCTTTATATAATATATAATACTATATAATATAATAATAATAATAATAAATAACTAGAATACCAGTTTATACCTATATAGTAAAATTATATATAATATATATTACTTTCTAGATTA
>QAPG01000942.1:0-12883 GCA_004366825.1 Colletotrichum spinosum
AAGACATTTAATTACTACTAACTATAAATATTCTATTTAGATATTTATTATAATTTTAATATCTATAATTTTAATATCTTTTAAATTAAACTCTACTTACTCTTAAAATAAGACTTTATACTACTAATATAAAAGCTCTCTACTACTAATATAAACTAACTTATAATACTTATATAAGTATAATAAGACTTAGCTTATTCTTATTAGTAAATAATCTTAATATATTAAATATAGCTAATATATAAATAATACTTATATAGATATAAATACTTTTAGTATAACTTAATAGCTTTTAAAACTCTTATAATTATATTATTATAATATTCTAAAATATCTAATAACTAGTATTATAGTAGTATATTAATATTAGAATATTATCTAATTAACACCTAGTTTTTAAAATTTTTAACTTAATATAATAACTTATAGGATAACTAGATAATTATTTTTTAAATATCTATAGGCTATCTATTAATTATAGCTTTTGGGATAATCTTATTAAAACCTAATCTAATAAACTAATAGCNAAATATCTATAGGCTACCTATTAATTATAACTTTTAAGATAATTTTATTAAAACCTAATCTAATAAACTAATAGCTTTAGTCATAGGAATTATAAATAAATATTATTATACTTATCTTATACCTCTCTTCTTATAAGTAGCTATATAGATTTCAAAAGGATTTTAAATCTATTATAAAGATATAGATATAGAAGAATAATAATTCATAGAATATTTAGTTCTTAATATTCTATTTTATCTTATCTTTAAGAAGTTTAAAAAAGTTCTTGATTATATAACCTTAATAGTTACTTTTAGCTATATATATTAAACTTTAACCTTAATGAAACTCTTTCTAATTATTACTATGAGGTCTTCTATTACTATAGAATTAAATATTAGAACTAGAGGTATAATTGTCTATAATAAGAAGTAATTTCATTACAATTTTAATTAGTTATAAACTAGTATTAATATAAATATTATTATTAGGTAAAATTTATAGTTAAATCTATATATAAAGTAAAGAACTTAGATACTATTCTAAGTATAAAGTAAAAGTAACTCAATCCTTATTTATACTGAAATAGGCTATAGCTGAAAGAGTTTAGCTAATTAAAACCAACTAACTACTCCTAGCTATAATACTTAAAAAGGCTTTACGTATACTATATATATATAATTTCGTAAAAAAGGTAAAAATAGACAGAAAATCTTCAAAAAATATTCAAAAGAAAGAATAACTTATTCATAAATCTATAATCTAAGAATTAATATTATTTAAATAATAAGTTTTGAAAATATTAAGAAAAGAGAAATTAATTTTATTTACCTATATACTACAAACTACCTTATTTATACTTAGAATTATTATAAACCTACTTATAATATATACTTATAGCTATTTATAAGCCTAGCTCTATTATAATCCTCCTTTTAGGTTTATTTAAAACTTTTATAAGATAAGCTTAATAAACTATTTATAATATTAAAATTCTCTCTAATTAGGATAGGATAATTACTAAAAATCCTCATAAATATAATAGCTCTTAAAATACTATTAATTATTATAATTAACTTACTATTAATTTTATATAAATCCTTAAATAAAATAAGGTTATTCTTTTTATATAGTTAGGTATAAAAAAGTATAATTAGTAAACCTATAAGGAGTATTTTACGAAATCTACTACTACTAATCTATTTACTAGTTAATAAACTAGTCTTTTAAGTATATTCTTATAGATATAAAGTCCAACCTAAAAGAGTAATTAGGTTATAAAAGTAAGCTATAACTTATAGGGATAATAACTAATAATATTTAAATAGTAGATAGCTTAGGTATCTTTAAAGATTATTTTATAGTTTCTTAATATTTTAGCTTTTTATTATACTACTAACTAGTACTTCCTAGAGTTTTAGGTTTATTAATAACTTTATATAGAATCTATTATTATTATAGAGTTATTTATTATTTAGGAGTTTTAGGTTTTAAGGTTTTATATTTAAGAGCTTTTAGAGTAGTATTTACTTATATTTATCCTATAAGAGCTAGAGGTAACCTGGTTGTTTTTTTATTTAATATATAGATTTGTGAATTTTAATTAAATTAATAAGGCTTAATTAATATAAAGTCTCGTAATAAGTAATTACTATAACCTTATTAATATTATTCTATAGTAACTAGATAGGATAGAGGGTTACTATAGTTAGATTAATAAGGTTTGAATATCTTACTGATTAATAATTACTATCTATAAATCAAGAAGCTAATATAGTTTCTATTATAATAACAGTCTTCTATATATTAAGAACTTTCCTAAGTATCTAAGATTCTATTATAAATAAAAACTTTAGATTATTTAATAGTTTTTAAACTATATAAGTATTTATCTTATTATCTTTCTATAAAGACTATATAATTATTAGCTTATAAGAGATAAAATATATCTTTAGATATACTAGCTTTTCTATAAAACTCTTAGAAATTATCAACTTTTTTAATAAAGTTATTATTACTAGAACTTCTTTATAAAAAATCTAAGTAATATATATAGTTATTTAGTTAGTTAATTATAAAATTAACTTAATAGTTCTTATTATAATAATATAAAAAGATTGCGATATTAGTATCATAAAGCTATTTTTAATTTAAGAATTCGCTTTATCCTACTTAATAAGCCTTATTATTAATAGGTAATACTTCCTAAATATTTTAATAACATCTATTAGAAATATAAAAAAAGTTAACTAGTCCTATTTATAAACCTATTTTAAGTAAAGAAGTAAGCTCTATACTATTTAATATATCTTCTAGATAAAATATACTTTTTATATTATAAAGTATTATATAATCCCTGATTTCTATTTATTATTATTTTAGACTTAATCTTAAGAAACCTAGACCCTCTTTATAATATTTAATAAAATACTTCGCTAAGGTCTATCTATTTCTATATTAATTAATAATAAACTATAGTTTTTATTAGTCTAGTATAAATTTTCTACTATAGTTAGGAATAAGGAAATTAATATTAAATAAATTAATTGTTATAAAATAAAATTTCTTTTATATAAATCTATAAGAACTAGGATAAAAATATAGAAAGTTATAATAGTTTAAATATCCTTCTAGGTAATTACTAACTAGAATATAAAAAAGCTTCTAAACTAATTCTTATATAAATTACTATTTAGTAGTAGTATTCTAAATATTTGTTGTTTATAACTAAAAATAAAGATAAGGGAATAATAATTTATAGGATTTATAAATAAGTCCTACTTATAACTAGAAAGAATTCTAAATATTCTAGTAAGAATATAAGAATATTATTATTTACACTTAGTAGTATATTCAGCTTTTTAGGCTTCACTTATTCTATACTTAGGAACCTCTTATAATTAGCTTAAATCTTCTTCTAATAGATTATAATATCTTCTTTATTATTATCCTTATAGTCTTAGAACTATTTAAAGAAATCAGGTCGTTCTACTATTAGAATCTTTCTAGTTAGAATATTTAAATAAAGTTTATAAATAAGGTATAATTTCTAAATAGTTTCTATAGTTTTATAGTTTATAAGTCTCTTAGGAATTTATCTAATATTAAGTATAATCCTTACTTAATCTAATATTATAAGGGTAGATACTTATTATAAGTAATTATTTTAAATATATATTATATAAATCTACTAAGTAATTAGTTAAAAAGAAGTATAGAACTCTTTTAATATATTTAAATTTATAAGTACTATTACTATTTTATAGTATGATTCTTTATTATTATTATACTATTAATTATCTTAATATTAAGCTTGTTTTTTAGCTTAATTAATAATAAGATATATCTAGGTTTTACTATTATTTATATTATAGTATATAATAATAATTTAGAACTAGTAGTATCTTACTATTTCTCCATAATACTAAATAGTCTCCTTATAGTTCTTATTTAATACTAATAGGATACAGAAGTTATATATTTTAATATATTCTTAAAGTATCTATCAGTAGCCTATAATCTATTTATTTCTATTAAATAACTTTCTATACTTAATATGACTTAATAAATTATATAAAACTAGGATATAGATATTTATAAAACCTTATAATATTAAGAAGGTTGATTTACTAATTACTTTTTAGAATATATTAAGTAGTAGTTTTCTTATTATTATACTTCTAATTAATATCTATAGGGGAAGCTAGGATTAATTAGGTTTAATATCTAATTAAAGGTTTTAAAACTAGTTATTATAAACTCCTACTCCTAAATATAAGACTTAATTACTACTATCTAGGTATTACTTATAAAGTTAACTATTTTATAGTATCTTAGGAATTTTTTCTAATTAGAAATTAAAAATTAGGGAACTAAATATAATAAAGTATTTTATTATAAGTTTATTTACCTATTTAAAGTTATAGAAATTATAAATACTTCTTACTAAAGTTAGTTTAATATTTATAGTAAATAATTTACCTAAAGAATTATTTTAGGAAAATAGGTTTTTTTTAAATTAAGTATTATAAGGAAGTAATTTATAGAGTTAAATTATAATATTAAGTTGATAGTAAAGAAGCAGTATAGAATTATTAATCTTATGAGATATTAGATTTAGTATATAATAATAATATATATATATATATATATAAGAAGTTCTAAGATCTATCTTTTAGGATAAAATATTTTTTTATAATTATAGGTTTGTAAAAGGTGAATTCTTACTACTATAGGTTTAAGAAAGAGTGAATTATTATTTTTATTACAAATAGTAAGCAAATAGTAATATTATGTAGATAAAAAGCTTCCTATTAATACTAAAAGGTATAAAAGGAAAACTTCTTCTCTTAAATTAGTTAGTTTCTTTTATTAAATATATTTTAACTCTTCTTATTACCTGTTTTTATCTACGAATTACTTTATTATTATATTATAATTTAATTACTTTCTTCTTAATAAAATAACTAATATTTTAAGAATGCGATTCTTTAATAAATCTTATAAAGTCTTCTCAATTTATAACTTAAATTTCTGTGGTTTTTAGGATACTATTAATAATATACTATATTAGGTCTTAATTAATCCTTTTAAGGTTTTAATATATACTTTTCTTCTTACTTTATATTAAGTATCCTAATTAAGATATTTCCTTAGGTTCTTACTAGTTTTATATTCTTTAGATTTAAAATACTTTAGAATAAGTATTTTAAAGTAGTTTTTACTTATTAAATCTATAGTTTTAAGTTTTTTATATAGATATAGGTAAACTTCTAGTAGGTTTTTATAGGACCTTATAACTATAAACTTATTTAAAAATATATTTAAGATATATTTATATTTTGTTACTAAGTATTTATTTATAGTAGTATTACTTTCTAGTTTGGTATTTAGATTTATAAGTTATTTTAACATCTAATTGCTATCTATAGCTTCTTTATTTAAAAATATAATAGTTAAAATATTGTCCCTTATAGTTATTATAAAGAGTATACTAATATAACTTATAATAAGAAAACTGGTTCTTAGGTTTATAATCTATATTTTAAGTATATTGTATTACCTAGTAGCTCTTATACTAACTATTTCTTTTATAAAACTTAGAATACTTATTTTTATAATTCTAAAGTAGTTTATAAGAGATTTAGTTTTAGTTTTTATTATATAAATAAAACGTATTATTTTAATAGTAAGTATAATAGTTTCCTTATTCTTAAATTTAAGATTCCTTAGGAGTTTGAGAAAACTATTATTAATACTATTAATATGTTTTTTTTAAAAATAGTATGAAGTAGATTTTCTTTAGTAGAAGAAAGACTTTAAGGTTCTTAATATATTTTTTATTCTTTTAGTTTATTTTTTTATATATAATCTACTTATTATATTTAGTACTATTCTTTTTATCAAGAAGTATAAATTTTAGATTTAAGAGTAATACTTTTTTATAGGATAGGAATTATTAGTTTTTGTATTTATAGAATTAGGTTTATTAATAGGAATAAGGTAATTATTATTTAGTATGTTTATAAATACGACCTAGTTATTATAAGTAATAGAAAAATAATAAAAAGAATAATAAAAAGTAAAGAATAATGAAATAAGGAAAAGTATTTTGTGAGTATTTATTATATTTATTGTTTTTATTTTTAGTTGATAAGTTTTTTTTTATAAGTAGGGTTTTCTTTTTCCTTAAGGTTATAGATTATATCTTACTAGCTAGAAATCTTTTTAAACTTATACTTATAAAAAAAGAAAAACTTAATAAGTATTTATTAATATAAGAAAATAAGTATTTAAATAAGTATAATAACTAAATAATAGGTTTGTGAATTTATTTCTAAATAAATAAATATTATACTTATCTTAATTAAACTATTATATCTTAATATTGTGTTTTTAATAATAAGGCTATTACTAGAATTTAAATTTTAAATTTAGGATTCTAAAGTATTGTTTCTACTATATGTTTAATACTTAGTAGGTATTCTTTTTGTTAAATTATTAAGCTATTTGAAATATTATTATTAGTTTTTCTAGGGACTATAGGTTCTTCTTCTTTCTTTTCTTCCTTATTATTATTTCCTATAGGTTTTCTTTAAATTAAGAAGATTTTAGATAATTTGTTTTTTAAATTAGATCTATAAATATCTAGATCTATAGGTTCTTAATATTTTTTAGGTATTTATATAAATTTCTATAACTTATTTCTTCTAAATATTATTTTAGTAATTTTCTTTCTATATAGGTTTTTAGTTAATATAATAAAGAGTCTGGTATTTATGAATAAATCTAAAAAAGACTTATCTATTAATATTCAAGTTTCTTATTAGAAGATTTATTAATTGCTTTCTTAATGTTATAAACTAGAATTAAGTTACTAGGTTCTAGTTACTTGTTTTATAAAGTATTCCCCTTTTTTTTATCGAAACCTTTTACTGTTTTTCGGTATTAGTCTGCGATTATTACTATTGCTACTTCTCTATCCTTATTTAATTATATAAAAGTATAAATCTTTATATTTATTTCTTCTTCTAATATTTTTATTAATACTTAGTCTAATACGTTTTATATTAGTATAAGTATTTCTATTAATATAACTATTTTGTATTTATATTTTAAGTAGAAAGGTGTAAATTTTATTAATATTTATATTATTATTTAGTTTGCGAATAAAGTTATAAGTAGAAGAAGTTTAGGATTCTTATTATTATTATTTTGTAATTATACTGATAATATGTAGGTAATAGGTTAGTATCTAATTTTAATGATTCTATTAGCTTATGGGTTATAAGCTGAGGTAATTTTATATTTTAACCTATATTACTTATTAAATTTAATAATAAGCTTTTTATTTTTAAGCTTTCTATTTATAATAAGGATACTATAGAAGCTATAATGTATAATAACTTCTTTTTATAAGAATTTTATAATTGTTTTTAATATTAGTTTCAGAAGCTATTAAGTTTCTAGCTAGTTTGTAAATATGTTTTTAGTTTTAATAAGATATTACTTTTTTATTTTCTAAATGTCTAAGTAGATATAGTTGAAAAGTAGTTCTTAGAGAGTAGTAAATTTATAGAAATTTCCTATTTTACGTGTTTTCTTCTTTTAATAATCTAGATAATACTTAACTACTTCCTTTATCTCTTTATATATATTAGGCTAATAGTACTAATTAGCTAATTTCTTATAAACTACTTTTTTTAATATCTATTTTTATTATATATTATTAATATTAGTTTCTTCTTAATACTTTTTTTATTAATAATATATTTTAGAATTATATAAAATAGTATTAAATGGGTGAATAATAATTTGTCTTATAGTTAAAAGGTTAAGGCTTTCTATTTGAAAGCTTTAAAGTAGTTAGAATTAACTCTTAGAAGTTTTTTTAGTATTACTAAAAAGTAAGTAATTTGTTTTATCTTTCTTAATTAGGTTTATAAATAGTTTAATAATATAGATAGGAAGATTAAAGTTTTATTAATCTAATTTATTCTATCTGCTAAAGTTTCTCTCTTGAATATTTCTTCTATTTATTAATTATTTCTTATAATATATATTTTTTTTAGAGAAACTCTAAGTAGTTATATTTATAAAGAAGATTTGTATATCGATTTAATTATTTATATTACTTTTTTTTATTTGTCGTTTTAGTTAGATAGTCTAGATAGTTTCTATGAAAGTCTATTAGTAGCTGAATTAGCTATATTACTAATATATTTGATTTTGAAGTTGAATATTCTAATTTAAGATATCTAATAAATTATTAGTACTCCTAGTAAGTTAGAAGTAGTATTATTAAGTTATATGATAAGAATCTTTATATTAATTTTTAATAAGAAGTATTATTTATGAAAGTAGTTTTATAAGTATTTTAATACTTTTAATATTCTTTAAAGCTCTTTCTTACTAGTATTATAGTTAAGTTCTAGGTTTGCGAATAAGTTACTTTGAAATCGGGTAATAGCTTATTTCTATTTAATAATTTATCTAAATATAGCTCCCCAGTTAGTACTACTAGTATCTACTATTAGGTAGATCTAACTACTTATAGGGTTATAGTTAATTAAAATAAATACTAGTAAGTTATAAAGATTATTTCTTAGTTATTTTATAGTAGTAATTTGTTTTTATTCTTATTGAAAAAGAAAGTTTTTTTTTAGTAAGTTATTAAGTAGTTTTATTATAGTAAAATAGTTTTGTATTTATTTTTAATAAAATGCTATAATCTTAAGAAATAATTTAATTTTAGATATATTATTATAATACTTCTATTTTTTAATCTTTACAATCTTAGATTTTTCTAGATATTTCCTATAGGTTCTATAGATATACTTAATTATTAAAATAATCTATTATACCTACTGAGATTTAATAACTATAGTCGTATAGCTAGTAAGCTTAATATTTATTAAAACTTTATTAATATTTTAAATATATTTTAGAATGTATTTATGAATATTTAGGTAGTATAAGTTATCTTCTTTATTATAAGTTATTATTAGCTTTTTAATTACTATATTATCTAAGAAAGCTTTATAGTAGTATAGAATTAAGTTATAAAAAATCCTTATTATAATTTATATAAACTATATAACTAAATTAGTACTACTTATAGGAAGAATATAATACTATAAAAGTTTAAATAGAATTATGAATATTATTAAATTCCTACTCTTAGGGTTTAAGGGAATCTGGTTATATTTTAAAAAGATATCTAATAGTAATAATAACTTATATATATTAAAATTCTCTAAAAACTTATCTATTTCTAGAAAGAATTCTACATCTTAAATAGTAATTCTATTAATTTTTATTACTAAGTTGATAAGTTGTATTTTACTATCTTTTTTTTATATTAAAAAGAAAGAATTTCTATAGGCTGTATAATTATATTCTAATATATTATTCTAAGTATGTATTTTTAGAATTTTAAGAATATTATTTATTAAGCCTTTAAAGATAAAAATTAACCTAGCTTACTATATTTTATAAGGAATAGTTTTAATTATCTAACGAGGTATAATAAAGCTTAATATCTTTCTATAGTAACTAAAGTTTTATACTAGTATTCTTTTTCTTATTTTTAGTGTTTCTACTAGTAGTTCTTTTTTTAAAATATATAAATAATTTAATTTATCTAAAATAAAGTTTAATTGTTTTAGTATTAAATACTTTTTTAGAGTTAGGTTTGAGAATTGTAGTATAATTATATCTACGAATTAAGTTAAGAAGTTGTTGGTAATATTCTTCTTTACTTCTTCCTATATTTTTAGCTTTTATTCTAGGTTTCTTTTTAGTATTAATTTTTCTAATAGTATATTATCTACTAGTTAAACCTTTTTGTTTTTTATCTTATATATAGTATTAATATCTTCTGTTAGTCTATTTTAGATATCTACTATTATTTCCTTTTTTTTCTTATTATTATTATTTTTAAAGATAGTATCTACTACTTCTAAAATATCCTATCCTTTATAATAAGACTTCTTCTATTTCTTAAAATCTCTAATATAAGTTTATTATTTATATTATAAAGGTTTATAAAGATTATAAAAGTATTGTTTTTTATAGGATAAATACTTTAAATTATACGTTTCTAGGGATATAATAATACTATAAATGTTTTTAATCTTTAGTTTAATAGTTTTCCGAATTAAAATTTCTAAAATTACTTCAAACTTTTTATTAGTTTTATTTACTATTATAATTACTTCTTTATTATTATCTATTAATTCTTCTATATTTTTTAATATATTAAACTTTAGTATTATTAGTATCTCTTGAAAACTTATATATATTATATTTATAATCTTTTTATATTAGTTTTCTTTTTCTATATCTTATTTACCTACTATTATTTTATAGCTTTTAATAGTAGCTCCTATTTTCCCTTTCTTATAGAAAGAGGAAGAAAGTATATATATTAAATATAGTTAAAATTTCTTAAGTTGAATATAATATCCTAGAACTTTACAGTTAAATTATATATATAGAAAGATAAAGGGATATTTAAATAAATATTCTTAGACTAGATCTAATTAATAATCTAATTAAGTATATACTAAAGTATTATTTAAGTTTTAATAATAAATAATATTTTTAAGATTAAGGTTTTTATAACTATTTTTTTAAATATAATAAAAAATCTAATATTAAGGATATAATATCTTTTAATATAGATATTTTCTATTATCGTTCTATAGAAGTCTATAGTTTACCTAATATCTATAATACTTTATAGCTTTAAATATATAAATATTATTCTATTAAATAGACCTATTTCTTAAATATAGTTTTTAGTAATAATATTGATTATTAAGTTAGTATTAATAATCTTCTAGAGTTTTAGGTTTTTTAAGTTTATAAACTAAATATTAATTTAGAAGTAAGTTATAATAAAGTTATAAATTATAATAAAACTAGTAATACAGTTCTTTTTAATATTAATAGATTCTATTATAATATTTATAACTTTAATATTTATATTATTAATTTATATAATTAGTATTACTTATATTTATAAATTCGGTAGTATTATTATATCTTTTTTCTATCTATTATTGGATTATATTATTAATTATTTAGTAATATATTATTAGTTCTACTTATCTATCTAAACTTAAATTGCTAGTTTTGTTTCTTATTTTGTTAAATATATCTACAAATTCTTTTTTTATTATAATAAATATTTTTCTTATTACCTAGTTATTCTAGTAGTTTTTAATTACTATTTAGGTATATTTATAGTTAATCTAAATATATATAGGTTAAGTTTTCTAAATGAAGTCCTTAAGAACTAAAACTTATCTTCTAATTTTTTTAAAATAAATATAATAAGCTATTACTTAAGTCTTAATATCTATTAGTATTATAGTAAATACTAATTAACTAGATATCTATTTAGTAGTAATTATTTTTTAAAAAGTTAGGTTAACTAGTAGTATAAACTTATTATTATTTTAATCTAGTTTGATAATACTTAATTCTAGCTAAACTAGTTAGTAGTTTTTACTATATAGGTCTATAAGTAATTCTTTCTAAACCTTATAAAAGTTATAAAGTATAAATCTTATAGTATTATACTTTAATCTATCTATTATAGTAGTTTTCTTAATAGTTTTCTTTATATTATCTTTTAAAATAGTAATATAAATAAAGTTTAAAACTATAATATTAAATATCATATAAACTTCTTCTACTTATTTCTAGTATTATTAATATTTAATAAACTTCTTATTTATTTTATTAATATTTATTTAATACTCTTTTTAATTCTAGAGAATTTACTAAAAATTAGGAAAGAATTATAATTCAAAATTCTTAATCTTTCTAGTTTCCCTTAGGAAGATCTAAGGTTTCTAAATAATATATAAAAGAATAATCTTAGTATCTTCCTATTTCTTCTTATATTTCTCATTAAAGATACCTTTTTCTATTATTATTTTATTATCTCCCTAGTAGTTAATATAATATATACTTTTAGTATAAAAATAAATACTATNAGAATAATCTTAGTATCTTCCTATTTCTTCTTATATTTCTCATTAAAGATACCTTTTTCTATTATTATTTTATTATCTCCCTAGTAGTTAATATAATATATACTTTTAGTATAAAAATAAATACTATAGGTTTAATAAGTAATTAACTAGTTATAAGATATTATATAGTATTCTATTTATCTATATTACTAATAATTATAATTATTTATATATTAGTATTAGGGATAAGTTTATATAAATAGAGGAATTTAACTACTATAAATTCTATTTATTTTATATAAAAGTTTTATATCGTTACTTTTTTATTAGGTTTATAAATTAGTTATATAAAAATAAGAAGTTAATTTAAGTTTAATTAATATAGTATAAGTTTTAATATAAATTACTATTTTATTCTATTTCTTAATAATATTATAAATTGTAGATATTTAATTTTTTATAGAAAGACTAATACTATTAACCTATAAGTTTTTGAAAATATTTACTAGTTTGTTTAATTTTTATAGTAATACTTTCCTTAAGTAACTTTACTTTTTTTATTATTTAAGCTATTTTTAGTTTTATTAAAACTATTTTTATTTCTTTAAAAAAAGTCTTTTAAGAATTATAGTTTTTAGTTATCTTATAAGTTATTTTATTAAAATCTAGTTTTTTCCCTACTATATAAAAGTAGTTTTAAAAGATCTCTAGTTAGTATTAATAAGCTTATGAAATTTTTAGTAAAAATTATAAGCTATTTCCCTTAGTATTTTAAGAAGTATCCTATATATAGTAATATATATTAATTCTTAGTTGGGGAGATTAGGGTTTCCTTTAGTAATAGTATAAATCTAGAAATTATTAATTATAATTAGGAAAAAAGTAATTTT
>QAPG01000943.1:0-12823 GCA_004366825.1 Colletotrichum spinosum
TACGTATTATTATTATTATTATTATTATTATTATTATATAATATATAGTACTATATAAAGCTTTAGATCTATAGTATAATAATTACTTATTAATTGCTATACGTTTAGCTATAGCTAGTATTAGGTACTTAGTACTTATTGCTAGTAGGATGTGGAGGGTATACTGTTATATATATAGTAATATATATAGTTACTATATACCTTATAGTATAACGCTACTAATAATATATATTTTCTTCAATATATTATTCTTAATAAATTTCTCTTATCTTAATAATTCTATCTATAAAAGTCGGATCGAATGCGGTATTAAAATAGCTAAAACTATAGTAGTAGGTAACTAAATAGTCAATCTACTTACTTAGACTAATAAGAATGGAAGGAGTATTATATAGATTTATCTCTATAGTATATAATATATATGTATATTATAATTTAAATATAAATATTATAAATAGAGTTAACTAATTGTATTCTTCTTTTATAATTCATTAATGATAATATTCATTAATTATAAGTTAATATTAATTAGTGATATTCTATTATTATTAATAGTATTTATTATTACTTAAATATAAATTAATAAAGAATAATTGAAAGAAATAAGATTATGATACTTCTTAAGGAAATATCTAGAAGTCTATATAATAGAAATAGATAAACCTGAAGTTAGTATAACTATATATTACTCCAAGATATTAAAATAACTTCTAGAAGTTTATATATTAAAAATAAGAAAAGAAGGCAAACTTATAATAACTTATTAATTTAACATTATTTATATTTATTGTGTAATAAATTAATCATTAGAATTTCTATTAATTTATTAAAGTAAATGTATAATAATAAATATAATAAGATTAATATAAATAAAAGAGAAAAACGTATAGTAAAGTACTATTTCTTCTATTACCTTCAATTATTTCAATATATTTAATAAGTAGAAAGATAATAAGAAATCAATTCAATAACTACAATATTATAATAAACCTTCTCTTTATAGTAATAGTCTGAAGATTATAACCTATTTAATCCTTAGAATTTAAACTTTAGTATTTAAATCAGTTTAAAATATAATATTAATAAGAAGGAAGAATTTTAAACAAAGAGCTTTATTTTACTTAATAAACAGATTTTAACAAGTAATATAAAAGAGTTAGTAATGAAACATAGCTATAAGTACTTATAATACTTCTTTTAATATATTCTATAGATAATGATAAAAAGTATTTTATAAGAATATCTAGAGAATTAGTAAGTTTATAATATCATAATAATTAATACTAAAGTTAAGAATATTATACAACTCTTATTTGTTATTCTTATTCCTAAGTATTTCCTAAGTATTTACTTATATATTAATAATATAGAAAACTAATTGATATTATGTATTAGTAATATAAAGACAGGTATAAGATAGATATCTAAATTTATAGTTATTTAATTAAGTATAGTTACTATATACTTTAGAAATCTAAGAAGAAAGATATTTAATAACTAATGGTAAAACTAAAAGTATAAAGGAAAAGAATAACTTTAAGAAATGATATAGGAAGAAAGTAATATATATTAATTATATAAAGTAGATATTACTATATATTTAATAAGTATTGTAGCTCTTATCTTTAAATCTACTTTCTATAAGGTATCAAGAGAAAGTATTACTTTATGTATTAGTAGATATCTCTAATAATAATTTATAATATTTATTTTATATCTCTTATTGTTTCTATTTATTACTAGTAGTATACTTATATAATTATAATTAAATAGATTAATTTCATAATTATATTAATTTAGTTACTTTTACTCTATATCTAAAATATTATCTAAACTCTATACTTTATATATAGTTTTAACTATAAATATTACTTAATAACAGTATTTATATTGAGACTACCTTATAACTAGTTAAAATAGTAATAAAATTACCTATTATTATAGATAACTATAGTCTTAGTTATAATATTTACCTTTATAGTAAAAGAAGACCTTAAAGTAATAATCTATATAGAAAGAACTTTATTAAAGCTAAAGATTAATATATGTATAGCTAAAAGTAACTACTAAAGTTATAAGATTAAAAATCTTTTCAAACTTCATAAAAATAGAATAAGATAGAATACTAAAAGCTAAATATTTCATATCTTATTGATCCTTTACAATTATGCCTTCATAATAAGATTAAAATCTCCTTAACATCTATATAGCTATTCATAAAGAGATAATTATAAAATAAATATAGAAGTATCTAGTTATGTTTATTATAACTAAAGCTATTAGTATATTAAGCTCAATCTTAATAAAATTATTTTAAGTACTATAACTAATAAATAGCCTATAAATATTTAAAAGAAAGTTATCTCATTATCTTATAAGTTATTATATCATACTAATAATATTAGAAATCAGGTATAACTTAGATAATATCTTAATATTAATACTCGATTATAATATTAATTATTAGATACCTTAGAATATTATATCAATATAGTTATAGGAGTTTTAAAAGCTATTTAATTATATTAGAAATATTTATATCTATATAAATATTATTTATATACTAGTTATGTTTAAATAATATATTAAGATTATTTCCTAATAAGAGTAAGTTGGGTTTTATTATATTTATTTACAAATTCTAAGTTAACTTATATTAATAATAGAGAGTTTTTATATTAATAGTATAAAATCTTATCTTAAGAATAAATAGGATTTAGTTTATACTAGAAATATGAAGATTATAGATATTAACGTTATTATAAATATTTAAATACAATACTTATAGTTAGTAGTAATTAAATATCTTAAGATATTTAAATTATATATAGCTATAAAAGCATAAAAATATAAAGTTATCGTAAAAGAAGTTACTAATTATTTATTATTAAAGAAGTTAATATAGAGTAGATATACTAATTATAACTTTAAGACATTTAGCTTTAAATTAACTAGAGACTAGTTATAGTAGTTAGTAGGAGGTAAGAAGGTTAAAGTTATACTCTAAGGGGCAATATATTTATCAATAGTCGCAATAGAAAGCAAGCTATCAACCTCTCCTAATAATTATATTGATATTAACTTTACTTATATTTAATAAAGTTATATTATCCTTTCTAAATATTATTCAATATGATGATTAGATTAAAACTACACTAAAAGAGAATTTTAAGAATTCTAATTAAAAGATATATATAGGCTTTATTAAAAAGAGACTTCTATTTAATAATTATAATTTATCCAATAGGTATATATATTTCTAAAGTTACAACTCTCAGAGAAATAATTATAATTAAGACATAATAAAGTTATTTTAATTATAAATGTTCTTCTAATTTATGACTTTAGATTATACCTTTCTTTTTAGACTTTATTAATACATCTAAAGAAATAAAGAATGATTAAGATATAATAATTTATATTAATATATATAAGAGAATACTAGAATAATTTCGAGTGAATATATTCATTAATTTATATCAAAAGGGTTTATCTAAATAATAAGAAGAATAAATTACACTTTGTAATGCAAATATAAGCCTTGATAATTTATATATTTATTGTTGTATATAAATATAAAAAGAACAAGATTTCTTTTCTAAAGACTTATAAGATACTTTTTGAAAAGGCTTTTAAAATTAAAAAGAAATATATTTGAATTTAACAAAAAGAACAACATTATAATTACTTAAGAACTATCTTATGAATAGAAAGATATATTTCTTTATAAGTAAAGAAATTATGAAGGGGAAATTAGTAGAAATATTTAAGAAGAATATATTAATTCAATAAATAGAAGAAAATATTAAATTCAATTGGAAAAACGATTATTATTGAAAAAGAAATTAACAAGAACTTGAAATATATTAATTAATTCTTAATAGTTAGAAAGTTTATACTTATCAAGAGAGAATAGATTTCTATTTAAAAAGTTTGAAAATAAAAGTTATTTTAATTTAAATAATATTATTAATATTAACTTTTAGGAATATATTAATTTTAAATGTATAGTTAGTGGAATTCAATATTTAGATAATTATATCTATATTATAAAGCTTTATTATAAGGAATAACTCTAATTAAAAGGAGTAATAATTAAAATTGTAGAGACTTTTGAAGTTTTATATATATTTTAAAGGGAAGTATTAAATATTTCTAAAGTAATATATTCTTTTTAATTAATTATATAAGAAGGTTAGAATATTATTCAATAAGATATATAGATTAAATAATAAGTATATAAATAACAATTATAATGATTTTAAAGACCAGAAAAAGATACTTATTATTAAACATATTAATTATAATGTCAAATAGGAATCTATTAGAAGAGTATTTAATAGTGTGATAATTAGATAGATATACCTATATTATAAGATATTAGTTATATTAATCTAAAATGACCTTTTAAGTATTTAAATAATTATTATAATTAGAAACAAATTTGAGATGTTTATGATTTATCATAATTGTGAAAACGAATAGAAGAGTATAAACTTTAGAATATTTACTATAGACTATAATTATACTAATATAATTAGAATATTTAAAGTAATAATGATTAGAATTAATCTATTGAAAAATACTTATTTAAATTCATAAGGTTCATAAGAGAATATTAATAAAGAGATATATATAATTATATATCAAATATATAATATTATTAATACTCTCTATAATATTATTGATAAGGTGAAATTGACTATTAATAAGTTATATAAATAGATTATAGAAATCTTGAGAAGTTAATCATAATAACTTAAATAAAAGAATAATTATAGTAGAGATTATAATTAATTTCTTATTAGTTATATATATAATAATTAAAAATATAATAAGGACTTTAACTATTGATAGTTATACTAAATTCTATATTGATTATATAATAGTAATATCTTAAGGTTATCTAACAAGAAATGTTAAAATAAAGATATATAAAATAAATATTAAGTATACTAAGAATCAATAATAAAGTATCAATTCATAATATATACTACTAAAGAATATAGAGTAATAGTATTATATTTCGAAGAAATACTTATTATTAATATAGAGTTAATAGTAGAAATCACTATATATCTTGATAATATTATATTAAGAAAAGTAATTATAGAGATATTATATAATAACATGAATAAGATATTAAGAGAAGACTTAATAAGATTTACTTTATAATTCGAAATAGCAAAATTAGAATAATTAATTCTAAGAAGTTTATAGAAATCCTCTATAATTATATTTATTATTATATAATATCGATTAAGTTCCAAATCTTTCTAATCTTGACGCTTTCTTAAATTATATTTAAGAATATCCTTTTAAATATAGGAATACAAGGATTATTTATAAAGAATATATAATAATTCAAAACGTTTTATAGAACTATATCTAGTCTTTAATTTAATAAAGCTACTTTAAGAATTAATGTACAGATTGAATAAAAATAAGGCTTTATAAGTTTTGATATTTTTTAAGTATTTATAGTTTTTAGAATTGATAATTCTAATAATATATGTATAGTTACTGTATTTCTCTTTAACGTTTTCAATATGAATAAATTCTAAATGTATTTAAATAATTGGAATAATAAAACTAAATAGAAAGAAGTATCTTTGATTATAGAAAGATATATTAAGCATTTATAATATTTAATGCAAAAGGATGTTTATAGTAAGGTTATTAATTTTTCTATAGAAATAGAAATATAATAATGTTATATGAAATGCAGTTATTTTAGTATTTAAGAATTAAGTAGTATTCTTAATTAAATAAATTAAATAGTAATTACTAATAGGACTGAAATAATAAAAAACTATTATGAATATTAAATGAAGAGTAAGATATTATATTAGTTTAGGTTTAACTTTGAAAATAACTATAGTTTTAATATAGAAATTAATCTTAATACTATATACCTTAGTAATAAGAACTCTATATTATATGTAATTGATATATTGATAGTATTTATAGTTATACAATTCATAAAAAAGTATTTCTATAGAAGATATATAATATTCATTAAAACTATATTAAATTAATATATATTAGAACTTTCTAAATGGAACTATTATTAATATCAGATAGAATTATTATTATTAAAGTTTTTCAACAGAGGTTAATAGTATAAAGAGTAAAGTAAAGATTATATTAATTAAGATATATAATAGTATTAGTAAGATTAAATTATATTATATCTTTCTATAGAAAGTATATCAAATTATATATAATATAGCATTAGAAATATTAAAAAAGTATTTTAAAATATAATTAAAGTAGTTAATAATGTTAGTAGTGTTAATAATGTTATATTAATTCTATCTATTTTTAGAGTATATATATACTTTAATATATTATTATTATCATTCCTAAATATTATAAGATATATAGCAGTTATTCAAAAAGCAATAGAACAAATATATAAGATTTATCTATAATATTAACTCTTAGATACTTTAAATATATATTATAATCTTTTTATATTATCTATCTATTAGTTCTTATTATAATTTTATATATATATTCATTAAGAATTCTCAAATTAGATTAAACTCTTTAAGCTTATCTTAATTCATGATAAGATATATATTATAGAGATAGAAAATAAACTTAATACGTTTTAAATAATAATAGTTTAGTTATATTATTAATTTTAAATTAAAGATAATAGTAATAAAAGTCTTTATAATAACAAAACTAAAGAAAAAGTTCTATTAGAAGAAATAATTATAGTAATAATATTTCAAGAGAGATTAAGATACTAAAAATAATTATATAAGAATAATACTTTTATTATAAAAGCTAACTTTTCTAATACTATATTTTATAATATGTTTCTTATAGTAAAAGAAGTAGAAGTAATAGTTAAAACTATTCTTTTCTATTAATATAATATTATTATAATATTAAGTAAATTCTTTAAAGAGATATATATTAAGGAAGAAGAAATCCTATTAGTAAAAGGAGTATTATATCTTCAATATTCTAATATTGAAAATATAAGTCAATAAGGATCCTCAGCTTTAGATTTATTAATAGAGTTTTATATATTCAGTATTCCTACCTAGTGGGTAGCTTTATATAACGCCTAGTAAACGATCTCTATAATAGGAAAATACCTAATTATATACTATAGCCTCTATATATCTCTATAGGTAAATATAATTAAAAGAACCTAGTAGTATAGCTACTAGTTTAGACCTAGCTTTAATCTAAAAGTAGAAACTAATAAGTAATAGAATAATAATTAGATATATAAACGTACTAATATAGGCCTCGTAATAGTTAGTAATAGCTTTAAAGTATTAAACTTATTGTAATAATACTTATAATATTAACTCATACTAACTAAATATTAATAATACTACTAGTATATCTTAATATTATTAGCTATAGATATAAAAGAGAGCGACAGACTACTACAGACTAACTAACTATCCTGTGATAATACTACTACTAATGATAATAATAACAGAAACTACCTACTATTACTATATTTAACCTTTGCAATTTCAATATAAATATTAACCTTATCAAGACTATCGATAACTATAAGAACTATACCTGCTTCTATAAGAATCTAAAAGAACTAGTTTAGATAAAGAAAGCTTTACTACTTTCATTGGCCTTTTTAAGATAGCTATAGCTATATTTAACTTTGATATCCTATTAGAAGATAACACTATTAATAGAGCTAAAAGCAAAATTAAAGTAATAAAGAAGAATCTAGCGCCTAAGAGTAAGATATTTAAATACTTTAAATATATTTTAGAAGTAGCCTATGAAGTATCTAAAAAGATATATATTAAAGTCTGCTTATTATGAAGGTAATTGTTAGCTAATAGTAGGAAAGATATAACTTAAGGTTAAATATATGATATGACATTTAAAGATTTAAAGTAATTATAGCTATAGTTATTAGCATAAAGTAAGTTGGGGCATAAGTCCTAGCCGGGAACTACATATTCTCTATGGGAAGCTAAAGGTTTTTAGATTTATTAATAAAATTAAAAGTGTTCATAATTTACTATATAAGAAGTCATGATTAGTTATTAAGAAATTTTATAATCAGGGGAAAAGTAATATTTTGATATAATTACTAATAATGTAATAGATTAATTATTACTTTATACTAGTATTATTAGTAATATTATATCTTAATATTCTTATAGAAGTCTATTTATATAATATTACTTAAGTATATATATAAGTAGAAATATAATTAAGTTACTTTATTTTAATAAAACTACTTATTAGTTTATAATAAGTATATTTAGAAAGGATTATTACTATTATTATCTAGCTATTATCTAGCTTGATAGAATTCGATATATATTAATATATAATATATTTTAATTATTTTAAAGATAAATTAAATATAGAGACCTTATTATATAATTCATACCTTATGGTTTCTAGACTAAATAATCTATATATTTTCGTATTAAAATATATAGATAGATAATATATTTAACTTCTATTTATTTGAGTTGAATAATGAAAATGAGGAGGAATCTAATTAGTAAGATATATAGTAAAGCTAGAGGTAGTATTTATAAATGATAAGCTTCTTCTATCTAATAGAAATATAATAATTGTTAAAGATAATAATAATATGATTCTTATTGAAAAAGGTTAAGATAAAAAGATTGGACTTATGAATTATATATTTAATAAAGTAAGATTAATATATATTAAATAATAAATATAAAGAAAATATATAGCCTCTATATATTAATATGAAGTAAATTTTAACGTCTATATTATAAGTTAAGATTAAGATTTAATTAAAGAAGATATCAAGAGATTTAATAAGTATTTTATATAGTAAATAAATAATTTAAAATAAGACTTATTATTCATCTTCATTAATATTAAGGAGATAAAGCTTTTCATTTTAATTAACAGACTCTTTACAAATAATAAAGATATCATATTTTAGCTGGGATTTATTATTATTTTAAAGATAGAAGAGAATAATAAAAAGAATACAATACTTAAATTGAAAAGTAATATTATCTACGTTTCTTCTATTAACTTGAAAAAGGGTTTTATAAATATATTAGCTTTTAAGGTTCATAATATAACTATAAGAATTGATATAAGATATATAATTCCTATTATCTTTAGGTAAGTAATTAAATATCTCAAGATATTAATAATACTAATAGTAATTTATATTAATTTGTATTCTTTCTATAAGTGTCTTATTCAATTAGATATTATTAAAGAGAAGTATTTTTTATATTACCATCATAGTATTTTGATAATTATATAAGTAAAAGGAGATTCTTAAGATCTATGAGATTAATAGTAAATATAATGTTATGAATAGTACAATTAAGAGATTTAATAGTTAAATCTTAAAGAGATTAATGATAATAAATAAAATAATAGTATAAATAGAGAAGAAGATTATAAAGATTACTGATAGTAGTAAGAAAAAGAAATAAAAGTAAAGAAATTCGTTTTTGAAGTATATTATTCTTAATAAATGTCTAGTTTTATTAGTAGAGAAAAGAGTTATGTATAAAGCTACTAGATAGCTCTTATTAATTAAAAGACACTTTAAATATTATAATACTTCTAATATTTACTATTAGAGTTCTAGCTGTTTAGCTATTATTTATATTTATCCTAATAACCCATTTTAGGTAAATAAGAGCTTGAGTATTCTTTATTACTCTTATAACCCTATGTTTTCTATTTATTTTAGAGAATCAATTATTAGAGGTAAGGTTATGCCACTTTAATTATTTATATTTTAAACTAATCAAACTATAATATTAGAGTATTTAGTGAATAGACTACTTAGTAGCCTAAGCGTAGTAGAAGTAAGAGTTTTATATTATATAAAGTTAACGTTTCTAAAAGTTAATTCTATTTAGATATTAATACTATAAAGTTCCCTACTTCTTATAGAATTAGAACTTCCTATTATTATTACTATTTATATTAATTATAGTATTATTTTAAGATATTATTCTGAATGATTTATTCTTTAATAATTAAGAGTTAACAGTTCTTTATAACTTTTTACTAATTACTTATTATGCGTTTAATAGATTATAAGTTTAGCTTTATATTACTTTTTCTCTTTATATTATACTCCTATTTATACTTATTATCAAAATTAAAATTCTTATTTTTACTAATACTTATTTAGGTTATACTAGAGTTTATTTTAACTAATTCTAAATTTTCTACTACTTATCTATTTATATAAAACCTTTCTTAATTATCTCTATAAGGCTTTTATAAGAATAAGTATAGCACTAAGGCTGCCATACAGCTATACCAACTTATATAAAACCTAACCGCTCCATTTATACGCGTTTAAGCGCTTCACTCTAACTTAAATAGATTATACTTTTTAAAAACCTATATTTAGACTATATACCGTATTATTTATTTATTATAGTTATAAGCCTAGTTTTATTTAATTTATCTCTAAACTACTCTTAATTAATTAATATAAAGAAAATCTTTTTTAATTTATCTTATTAGTTCTTTAACAAACTACTCGAAAATAATATATTTAACTACTAGTAGCCTTAATATAATAGTAAAACTATCTAATAACTCTAATTTTAACTATTAGTATATTATATTATAATTCNAGTAGCCTTAATATAATAGTAAAACTATCTAATAACTCTAATTTTAACTATTAGTATATTATATTATAATTCTATATAATAAGCTAAGATATCTAGAAATACCTAAATCTGGATATTAAACTAGACCTTGATATTTTAAAAACAATTAATCTACTTAATTCTAATAAATAGCTTATCTAAGAAAATACTACTTAATAAATAATTATAAATACTAAACTCTTTACTCCTAAAACTAAAAGGATTTTTAATTATTATATAATAGATTTCAAACTTTAAATAGTTTAAGAATCTAACCATAAGGAAATAAAGAAATATTACGATATAATTCAGACATAAATTAATACTATTATTAATAATAACTTTCTAATACTTATTTAAATAGAACTCCTTAATAATAATAATATCTCCTTTTAAATTCTTCTAAAAATTCTAAAATATTAATACGCTTAAAACGATTTAATTATATAGTAATAAGTTAGAATAAAATATAAGGAAATCCTCAAAAAAGCTAATTTAAATATCTCTAGTTTAATATAATATAATAAGTAATATACTATTTACCTTTAAGTTATTACTAATTAAATCCTTAAAGTCTAAAGAATACTTATAATTAAAGAATAACTTTAAATACTTAGTTAATATTTTTTAATTAGTTAGATTATAGCTTAATATTAGAATATTATTAAAAGGGAAATTCTAAATTTAGAAATTAATAGTTTAGTTAAATATAAAGAGATTTTTCTACTCTATTTTATACTAAAGAAACTTTAATAAAAGGTTATAGTAAAATACTATTTATATTAATTATTCTTATAGAAAGATTAGACAATATATTTTAGTTTAAACTGAAGTATTTATATAATTTTAGAAGTTATTTATACTTTTTAAAGGATTATAAATATATTAAGTATATTATAATAGGATTATATATTAGATTCCTTAATATTTAAATAATAATTACTATTTGAAATAGTATTATAAATAGAGTAAATAATATAGAACTATATATCCTTTACTAGAAGTTAGTTAAAAAAAGATAATTAAACTCTAAAAGATATACTAATAAAACTAAAGAGGTATCTTTAAATATTTTAAAAGTTAAAATAACTTCTTTAAATAGTAAATCTAATAGTAATAGCTATTATCTTTCTAATTTAATATATATAAATATTAACCCCTCTTTCTTTAAAAGATTAGTTATAATTCTTTTTGAAATCTCCTTAACTATTTAAAGATCTTACTTATTTTTAGTAAGTATAATATTTAATAATTATAAAGTAGTTTATATTATTAATTTAATAGATTTCTTTACAAAAAGCTTTTTTAAGTTAAATAAGGGAATAAATACTATTTAATATAATTTAACTAATTTCCCTATAGTTAGATAAAATAAATAAGTAATTAGGAATATTTTTAATAATTTAAAAAAGAAGAATATATTAAACTTAATATTAAATAATATTACTTATATTGAAAACCTTTATACTAATATTATTTTAAAAGCCTTATTTCTTAGTAAGATTAAAATCTAATATATAAGCTTTAATTATACTTTTAAATTCAACTTAATTAATTAATCTATTATTATAAAATAGTTATTTAGAAAGTATAATCTTATTTTCCTTAAATATAAACTAGTTTTAAACTATTTTATAATTTATTTAAATAGTTTGGATATTATTTTAGAGTATGTAGTATATTAGTTTCTTAACTTTATTTTAAAATAGCTCTTTTAAATATAAAATCTAATAATACTTCTATATAATACTTTTAAGTAGGATATTTTAAGAAGAATACTCTTAAGTATTTAGTTTTTAATATTTAGGAGGTAAAAGTTATAAGACTAAGATAATTAGATTATTCTTATTATATAGAAACTTATTCTTGATAAATAATTTCTAGATAAACTTTAGAATTATAATTAGTTTGTTTATTTTACTATACTACTTAAGATCTATTTAACTTTCCTAAAGTTTATATAAATAACTCCTGAATACTTATTATTAAAGATGAATTTTTAAACCTACTTTTTATATTTATACTCTGTAATAAAACTTATAATTTAATTTCTTAAGTAATAATAATATTTAAAAAATAGATTAAAATATAAGGAGCTTTTTTAATTTTTAAGAGTTGATAAGATATTAAAAGAATATTTTTATAAAGAATAATAATAATAATAAGATATAATCAAGAAAGAAGAATTT
>QAPG01000944.1:0-12650 GCA_004366825.1 Colletotrichum spinosum
TATTTATATATACTATATAGTATATATTAATTAAACTAGTAAGTATATAGTTGATATATATCTAGAAAGTTATTAGTATATTAATAAGACTAAATAGTATTACTATATATTTATAATAATTATATTATATCTTAAATACTATTGTTTAATAATCTTCTAGTTTAACTTTAATATAATAATAAGTATCTTTAAAGTTAATTTTTAAAATCCATATTACTTTTTAAAATCTATCTAAAAACTTACTAATTAGTAGTAATAAGTATTAGTTTTTAATTATAATTTTATTTAAGTCTTTATAATTAGTATAGAAATATAAAGAATTATTTATTTTTAATATAAAGAAAATTAATATACCTACTTTACTTCTAAATAGTTATATATATCTATTTACTAGGTTTTTTGTAATATTTATTCTCAATTCTTCAAATTACTACTTATCTAATAAATATATAAGCCTATAAAATAGTTTCTTATTTAACTTGAAATTAATAATATACTTAGTATTTCTAAAAACTAAAACTAACTTTATTATAATTATTTAGTTACTTTTACTCTATACTTAGAATAGTATCTAAGCTTTTTACTTTATATATGGATTTAACTATAAATTTTACCTAATAATAGCATTCATGCTAATACTAGTTTATAACTAGTTAAAATAGTAATAAAATTACTTATTATTATAGATAATTATACCTCTAGTATTAATATTTAATTTTATAGTAGTAGAAGACCTCGTGGTAATAATTAGGGAGAGTTTTATTAAAGCTAGGGCTTAATATATATAACTAAAAGTAACTACTAAGGTTATAAGGTTGAGAACTTTTATGAAATCCTTAAGATAGAATAAAATAAAACACTTATAAGAGCTAGGTATTCTATAATTTATCATTTTTCTATATTTATATTTGTATAATAAATTCAAAATCTCTTTAAACTCTATATAATTACCTATAAGAAGAAACGCATAAAATCCTTAAGATAGAATAAAATAAAACACTTATAAGAGCTAGGTATTCTATAATTTATCATTCTTCTATATCTATATTTTTATAATAGAACTAAAATCTCCTCGAAATCTATACAGCTACCTACAAAAAAATAAGTATAAGATAAATATAGAAATATCTAGTTATAACTATTATAACTAAAACTATTAGTATATTAAATTAAGTTTTAATAAAATTATTCTGAATGCTATAATTAATAAGTAGCCTATAGATATTTAAACGAAAATCGTCTAGTTATCCTATAAGATATTACGCCGAATTAGTAATATCAAAAACTAAGTATTAATTATATAATACTTTAATATTAATATTTTACTATAATATTAATTATTAGATATTTTGGAGTATTATAGTAATATAATTATAGGAGTTTTAAAAGTTATTAAGTTATATTAAGAGTATTTATATTTATATAAGTTTTATTTATATATTAGCTATATTCAATATATTAAGATTATGTACTAATAAGAATAGGTTAAGCCTTATTATACTTATATAGAGATCATAAGTTAGTTTATATTAGTAGTAGAGAACTTTTATATTAATAGTATAAAGCTTTATTTTAAATATGAATAGGGTTCAGTCTAGAGGATATTAAAGTTATAGATATTAAAGTTATAATGAATATTTGAATAGAATACTTATAATTAGTAGTAATTGAATATCTCGAGATATTTGAATTATATATAGCTATAAGGGTATAAGGGTGTAAAAATATAAGGTTGTTATAGAAGGAGTTATTAGTTATTTATTATTAAAAAGGTTAATATAGGATAAGTATACTAGCTATAGCTATGAGGGGTTCAACTTTAGATTAATTAGAAGCTAGCTATAGTAGTTAATAGGGGGGTAGGAGGGCTGAAGTTATATTTTAAGGGGTAATATATCTACTGATAGTTGTAGTAGAGAGCGAGCTATCAGTCCCTCTTAATTTAATTTATAATAATATAAAGAACTATATATTTTTAATAATAATATTATTATTAAGTCTAATTAATTTAATAAAAAGACTAAGTTTAATTAATTTAATTCTAATAATTCGTTTTATAATTATACTATTATTGAGTTTAGTAGAACTTGTAATTCTTTTGAAAAAACTAGTTACTTTCTTCTTTCTATTGATGTTAATAATAGTAATAATAATTCAGGCCTTTCTCCTAATCAAGAACTTAGTAGTCTTCTTATAATTTATCTTAATAAAATTATAGATAGTATTAAGGATTTTAATAAAACGTCTACTGTATCTATAGAGATTCTTATTTAAGTTTAGAAGTTGAATAAGACTGTAAATAGTATTTATATAAAAAGAATATAATTTTTATAGTTAAATGCCATTATTCTTTGATCCTTTAAACTAATTACCGTTAATATAATTATAATAATAACTTATTTATCAATAGGTATAGTAGTATTTATACTACTAAATATATATTATTAATTACTACTATAGATAGACTAACTACTTTTTAAAAGCTATAAGCTGCCAGTTTAACAACAATTGAATTCAGACTATAAATAGAAAACTTATATCTGTAGAATATAGAGAAATTTAGACTATTATATTACTATTTAATCCTACTCTCATTGAATATAATAATATTAATATATTAAAAAGTAGATAGGTTTATCAAATAAAACATACTAATTAGAATCCTAATAATCTTATATATAAAACTAGATAGGTTACTTAAGGTTTCAATTAGTATTATAATATTACTTATTTAGAATCTTTTAATATTACCTACAGGTTTAAAAGTTATAGATATATACTTATTATATATATTTATTATCATTAGATTTTATTTTAACATAGTATTACTATTATATTCAGATATATAAAAATAGATAAGAAGATATATATTACGTTACTTATTAATTATATTTATAAAGAAGATTTTAAAGGTTTAATTTATAGTACTAACTATAAGAATTAGCTTTTTATTTGGTTATTATATTAAACTTGATATAGGTTAGAATAGAACCCTAGATTATAGTATTTATACTTTGAATTATCTTATATAAGATTAGTTTTAAAGTATTCCCTTATATTAAAGGAATATTTGTACTTAATTTTATTTTTAAGAAAAGTAAATATTTAGTTATTTAAGATACAATGTTAATAAGATAGTATGAGGAGCTAACAATCCTACTGTTTTAGAATATATTTATAGGAGTCTTAAAAAAGATATTAAGATTTAAGATCTAGGAGAGTTTAATACTTTTTAGAAAATAATTCAATTCTTGATGAGAAGAATAAAAGTATAGAAATAAATCATTTTTAATAGATTAATAAACTTCTTATTAAATGAAATAAAAGAGATATTTATAGTTTCAATACTCTAATAAATAATAAAGCTGAATTCTTTATTAATAGAAATAATAATTCAAAAGAAAATATATTCCAATATTAAAAGGAAGTAGGAGCATTATTATATTTAGCTTTAAAACAGGCTAGATACTATTCTAATTATTACTACCTACTCTCGACTTTCTTTAAATCTTTCTAAAGAATACTTTATTACTTTTTATAGGATACGAAATTACTTGAAAAGGAATTCTAATTATAAATGAAATTATAATTATAATGATATTAATCTTTTCAATCTATTCAAATTTATAGATTTATATTAGATTGGAAATATTAAAAATAGAAAGTCTGCTTCAAGATATAGATTCTACTTAGACCTTTATAATAGTATACATTATAGTTCAACTAAGTAAAAATAATAGTTTTATCCTTTTATGAAGTTTAGTATGAAACTCTAATAGATATTACTAAAGAAGCTAATTACTAATATAATAGCTATAGTTTGATTAATAAAGCTTTAGAATTTAAAACTATTAATAAGCTAATTATCTTTATAGATAATTAATTAGCTAGAAAGCCTATTAAAAAAACTAAATCTTATGAAGAAGCTAAGTATGTTGATATTTATTATTATTATAATAGAAATCTTGGTTGAAATAATTAGATTAACCTTTATTATATTAATAGAGATAACAATATTACTAATTCTTCAATAAAACCTTTAAGATAAGTTAAATTTAATAATATCACTAAGAAGCTTTTATTGAATAATATTAATGTTTAGCCTTCTTAAAAAAGGAATGGTCTTCATAGTCTATTTTCTAAACATTACTCTTTTCCTTCGCTTTTTTACTATTTCTAGGTCTTTCTGACTTTCCCTGGATTTTCTAATCTATTTTTCTAGTCTTTTCCTTCAAATCTTTCCCAACCTTTAAGTATTTTAGATTTTAATCTTTTAGAGTTACTCTATTCTTCTAATATAGCTTTTAGAGTTTCTACTACTTTTTAAAGTATAAAAAGTTTATTTATCTTATATACTTTAAAGAGGGATATTAGAATTCTAGCTCTTTAGATATTACTAATATTTATCTTAATAATTTATTTTAAGTAATTAAAAGCTTCAATATGCTCGACTACTCTTATAACTTTATATTTTCTATTCAATATAGAAACTTCATTATTAGAGTTAAAGTCATACTACTTTAGTTATTTATACTCTAAATTGATTAAATTATAATATTAGAATATTAAATAAACAGACTGCTTAGTAGGCTAAGTATAATAGAGCTAAAGGCTCTATATAATATAAAGGTATCCTTTTTAGAAGTAAACTCTATTTAAATATTAATACTATAAGGTTCCCTACTTCTTATAGAATTTGAACTTTCTATTATTATTATCTTTTTATATTAATATTAGTACTGTTTTTAAATACTATTCTAAATAACCTATTCTTTGATAATTAAGAATTATTCATTTCCCTTAACATTTTACCAGTTACCTATTACTAGTTTAACAATCTCTATCTCTACAAAGAAGTTAATAGTCCTATTCTAGAGATCTTTCTAAACTAAGAATTATAAATATTTACTATATCTCTCTATAAGTAGCAATACTTCTTCTTATTCAACTTTATTATTAAGATCATTAAGATAGATTTAAAATTAATTTATATTAAAGAGATTAAAGATAAATAGGATAGCTATTAGTATAATATTAAAGTTAATATTTTTAAGAAGTATCGAGTTTTAAGTTATATTAAGATTCGTAAAGTTTTACTTATCTTTAAATCATATATTTACTTCTTAGAATAATCTGATTAAAGTAGATATTAAATATAGTCTTTTACAAAGCTTTTAAATATTATATATCTTTTATAATTAGTCCTCTTACGTTTAAAGTTAAGAGGATATATTAGAATATACTTTTAGAAAACTTTACGATTAGGAAGATGTCTAGTTTGATTAATTCCATAAAGTAGTAATAAGTATAGTTTTAGAGGATTTCTATAAGCCTTTTAAAATTAACTATTCTAATTTAATCTTTTATAATGATAAAATAGATTATCATAAAGTTTTCTCTTAAAATCTCACTTATACTGTTATATATTACCTTTATAATAATTATTATTAGTATAGTATTATTGAGATGGGAAGTAGAATCTACTATTAATTCTATATTAATAATTAATACTTTTTTAAAATATATTTTCACTTCTCTATATCTTTCAATAACATACTTTATTAACTAATACTTGATTACTAGTTTTAAATATATTTAGCATTTATAATATATCTTTATTTTAAAGTTTCTTATTGTAAGGATATATGCCCCATAGCCTATATAGAGAGCTGGGATGGCTAGGATTAGATTATATATTATATAATATAGTAGCCTAAGGTTACTATAAGATAAAAGCCCTCTTATAGCTACTACTAGTCAGCCTACTAAGTTGAAGTCTTATAACTTATAGAGACCTACCTTTTACTATTACACCTTCCCTCACTAGGCCTTTAGTTATAAATCTTTATACTTATAAAATAGGCTTAAAGTATCAATATTATTTAATTGATATAGAGATTAATATAGTTATTAATAGTTAAAGTATTAGTTATACTTTTAGCTATTACATAAGTAGTTAACTAGATATTAATTATAACTTCTAATATAATTACTCTTTTATTTAAATTATTATTCTTAGCTTCTAAGGATTTCTATATCTTATTTATACAATTTATTAATAGTTAGTTTTATTTTAATTATAATTCTTTAGAAAATATGAATTACATTATATACTTAAAATATGATTATATATATCGTTTTAGTATCCTTTCTTTTCAATATCAATAGTTTCAATAGATATATTTCAATACATTAATTCTAATTAGTATTATTTCTAAAATTTTGATTATATTGATATAGTAATAGTTTATAGTTAAGATCTCAAAATTTATATTTGTCTATTCTCTATAGTAATTATATTATATTATAAAGGTTTGAAACTTATTCCTAATTATAATAGCTATTGAAATAATTAAGAACTTATTTAAAGTTAAAATAACCAATATCTTCATATATACTTTCATTTATCTAATTAATATATTATCAGAAGTTCGTTTTATTAAGTCTTATTTAATATTATAACTAACATATTTAGTACTAAAAGTCTATATTCAATTTTAGAAAGTATTATAACCTATACCTATATACTTATTATTCAATTAATACAACTTACTAAATAATATACTAACCTTTCTATAAGATTACTTAAAAATAAGATATTACTTTAAAGATATCTAATAGCTTCCCTTTAAAATCTATTCAAACCTTTAGAGGTTTCTATGATCCTTATTATCATTTCTTTTCATTGCAGGTATTCTTTATAATAAAGGTTTAAAATATAAATATAATTATCTGAATCTTTAGTTTAATTAGTTATAGGTTTAGTAACAATATATTCTTAATAATTGAGATAAATAGTATTATCTAAATTAGAATTAATTCTACTTTTAAACGTTCTGATATAAAAAGTTACTATTTTATAATAAATATGAACCTTTTAACTTTCAAAGACTATTGCATATATTTCAAATCCTTCTCGATTTCTCATTTTAAATATAAATAATTCTTCTCATTATATTCAATATTATCTTCTATTTATAAGTTTAATATATCTTTATCAAATGTTCCTACTAGTTACTCCTTTATAATTTCTTCACTTATGGAAACAGAAGTATTTCTATTGATAAAGTAGTTTTTAAGTAATTATCATATTCCTCTTTCTATTATATTAAAGTACATTTCTTCCTGATTTCAATAAGCCTATTTCTTAATACGTATTTGATAGGTTTTGAAAATAGAAGTTTTCTTCATTTTATATTTATACATAGTAGTAGATATATAAAGTATTAATATGTATATTTGTATCAAAGGGTATAAATATATTTTCCTTCTTATTTGAATGTAACCTTTTAATATATACCAACTAGTATCTATATCTTAATTTACTACAATAATTTTTAATACTTATTAGTATAAATTAATATATTATAATTATAAGTATATCTCTAAATACTATAACATTAGAAATATATATACTTACTAAATAAACTATAATTATTAAATAAAAGTCTCCTTTTAGTAAAGCTCTACATATATCTTTTGATTCAAATTCTCAAATACCTTCAGATAACTTCTAATTTAATTATTATATTTAATAGTATATCAAAAGGATGATATCATCTAATTAGTTAAAAATAACATTAAGGTTAATAACATTATTAATCTAATCTACCTAGCTATAGCTATATTAAAATACTATTAGTAATACATGGAAATAATAGAAGATAGAAAATAAATACTATTAATTCTTATTATATATATCTATTAATATACGAAGTATTATTTTCCCTTCATATTTTATAAAAAGAGAATTTAAGAATAAGAACTACTATATTTTTTAAAGAAGTAGTAATATCTATTTTCTCTAGTTCATATATATTACTCTTCCTTTATACTATTTCTTATAATTAGTCTTCTTCTTTAGATCTTAGGTTTTATTATTAACTATTAAATATCTTCGTCTTTAGATTTCTAAAGTATATCACAATTACATCTGCCTAATTAGTTATATATTTAAGTGTTTATCTAATATTGCTTATATTATTGATAAGTAATATTATTAAATCTTCTGTATCATTAATATATAAATAAATATATAAAGAATACTTAGGAATAAGAATATTAAATAATAGTTTAATAATACTTTTAGCTTTAATATTATTTATTATAATGTTTTGAATGTATTAGTTCTCTAGGTATCCTTATAAAATACCTATTATAATTATTCATATAATATATAAGAAGAAGTATTGGAAGTATTTATAGTTATTTTATCGTACCTACTTTTCTTTATTATTTCCTAAGATCTCCTTCTTAAATAAAATAAAGTTTCTTTTTTAAGATTTCTTTCTTTTATTATGATAATATTTTAAATCAATTTGATTACTAAAGTTTAAACTTTAAGGTTTAAATAACCTTTATTTCTCGAGTTATTATTATCAAGGGAGGGTTTATTATAGGATTAAAATCATCAAGGTGATTTCTTATTATCTCTCTACTTATTGAGTTTATAGGACATTAGGGGACAGTAATAAGGAATAGTAATTTACTATAAATCCTTCTCTCTGATTTATATTAATCTTATTATAATTATTATTATACTTTTACTTTAATAAGTTAGTAAAGACTTAAATCATTAGCTTATTGCATAATGAATATTGATAAGATTAAGCTAATAAATTATTCTAAGTTTAACTTCCTTTCCTAGTTTTATTATATAAACTTCTAGAGATTTCCTTAAGAAGTATTATAATCTCATTTCTTCAAATTATTTCTTATTAACCTTTAGTTAAATAGTAGTAGATAATACTAATGGTAATAAAGTATAGCCCCTGAGAATTAATTTATAACTAGTAAATATTATAATTGATTAATTATATAAATAGTATATAACTAGTTATCTCTATTTGAAATATTTATATTTGAATTATAAAATTATAATATATATATATATATATAAATATATATATTTATATATGAGAAGGAGCAATAGTTTACATTCTATTATAAGTATTAGTAGATATATTACTTTCTAAAGTACGACTTAAGCCTTCCTACCCCCTTACTAACTACTACAGCTAGCCCCTCATTAATCTAAAACTTAACCCCTTATAATTATAACTAGTATATTTACCTTATATTAACTTTTTAATAGATAACAATTTACTAATATCTCTTTTTATAATAACTTTATATCTTTATACCTCTATACGTTTATACTTTTATAGCTATATATAATTTAAACATCTCGAGATATTTAATTACTACTAACTATTAGCATTCTATTTGAATATTTATTATAACCTTAATACCTACAACCTTCATATCCTTATTACAAACTAAGTGTTACTTATCCTTAAGACAAGACTTCATATTATTAATATAAAAGGTCTCTATTATTTATATAAACTAGCCTATGATCTCTATATAAATATAATAAGACTTAGCTTATTCATATTTTTGAATAATCTTAATATATTAAATATAATTAATTTATAATAATACTCATATAAATATACATATCTCTAATATAATCTAATAATTTCTAAAACTCTTATAAGTATACTACCATAATATTCTGAAGTGTTTGATAATTAGTATTATAGTGATATACTAATATTAAAGTATTATCTAATTAATATTTAATCTTTAAAATCTTTAGCTTAATTAGAGTTTATAGAATAACTAGATAATTACTATTTAAACATTTATCAGCTACTTATTGATTATAACTTTTAGGATAACTAACTATATTAAAGCCTAATCGGATAAACTAATATCTTAGTTATAAAGGTTATAGGTAAATATTATAATATTTACCTTATATTTCTCTTTTTATGAATAGTTATTTAGATTTCAAGGAAATCTTCAATTCATTATAAAGAATACAAAAGAATAATAAGGTATAAAATACTTAGTCTTTATAAGTATTCTATTTTATCTTATCTTTAAGAAGTTCAAAAAGATTCTTAATTCTATAATCTTTATAGTTACTTTTAGCTATATATATTAAGCTCTGGGTTTAATAAAGGTCTTTTTTATTATCATAATAAGGTCTTCTACTACTATAAGGTTGAATATTAGAACTAGAAGTATAATTATCCATAAGAATAAGTAATTGTTTTATTATTTTAACTAGTTGTAAGCTAGCTTTAATATAAATACTATTATTAAGTAGAATTTATAGTTAAATCAATATATCAGATGAAGAGCTTAGATATTATTCTAGGTATAGAGTAAAAGTAGTTAAATACATATATACTACATATTATAAAGATAAATCTATATAATAATCCTTCTATTCTTATTAGTCTAGTTAAGTAGATTGACTGCTTAGTTATTTACTACTACTACTTTAGCTATATTAATACTATATTTCACCTAAGAATAGTTATAGTAATAAAGTTATTATACAGTTCTATTATACTATACATTTCTTACTAATTACTTTATAGTATTTGTAGCTACTATTAATTCAAATAAACATGAAAGACTTATCATTTATTAATATAGAAATTCAAAAAATAACTTATTTATTTACTACTATATTTCTTTAGTTCTATGTATTATGGTAGTATTATTATTGGTAGTTATATTAGCTTGCTTTTAAGGAGTCTGTTTTAAAAACTGGAGTTTTTAAAACTTTTTATGATCTTTGTATCTAACTATGAGGTTTAAATATTAATATTAGAAGTTATTAATAGGTAGGTAAAATATCACTTATATTTAATAATTAAATAGTTTTTAGTATTATAATATGTATAAGTATTAGCTTGTATATATATTTAGATAACTATAGGATTTACTAATCAAGCTTTATATATATTTATAATAAGAATTAACTACAGCTTGCTAGTTGTAATTATATCTATTGAGCTTTTTATAGTAAAGAAGAGAAGTACTATAATGATACTATACTAATATGAATGTAGTTTAAGTTATTTTTATACTTATTATCTATATACTGTAATTTAATTATATTAGAGTTCTAGCTATTTAGCTATTACTTATATTTATCCTAATAACCCGGTTTTAGGTAAATAAGGGCTTAAGTATTCTTTATTATTCTTATAACCCTATATTTTCTATTTATTATAGAAAGTTAATTATTATAGTTAAGGTTATACTACTTTAATTATTTATAGTCTAAATTAATTAAATTATAATAATAGAATATCTAGTAAATAGACTACTTAGTAGCTTAAGTGTAATAGAGCTAAGAGTTCCATATAATATAAGGTTAACTTTTCTGAAAATAAACTCTATTTAGATATTATTACTACGAAGTTCCTTACTTCCTATAGAACTAGAACTTCCTATTGTTATTACTATTTATATTAATATTAGTACTCTTTTTAGATATTATTCTAAATAACTTATCTTTTAATAATTAAGACTTATTAATTTCCTTTAACGCTTTACTAGTTACTTATTAATAGTTTAATAGGTTATAAGTCTAGCTTTATATTAACTTCTCTTTTTATATTATATCTCTATCTATACCTATTATTAATATCGATATCTTTATCTTTATTAATACTTATTTAAATTATACTAGAGTTTATCTTAACTAACTCTAAGCTTTCTACTACCTATCTATTTATATAAAAGCTTTCTTAATCATTTCTATAAAACTCTATAGCTTATTCTTTCTATATTTATTTTAATTAACTAACTAACTCTTCTTATTAATTAATTAGTTTAATATTAGATGAATTTATAAGGAGATTATACTAGTTAGAATAATAAGCTTACTATTAAGTTAGTAAAAAAGATAGTTAAGTAGTAAGAGCTGAAAATCTCCTATATTTTAAATCTACTAAGACTTTTTATAAACTAGCTCTTAAGTCTACTAAGACTTTAATAAATTAGAATCTTAGGTCTACTAAAGCTTTTATAAATTAAAGTCTTAAGTTTATTATAATTTCTGTAAATCAGAACTTTAAGTCTTCTTAAACTTTTATAAAAAGAATATTTCTTTTAAGATTTAAGCTTTAGACTACTATAGGTTATAGGTATATTAACTATTAACTCACTATTAAGTTATATTATTATTAGCCTTTTAGTTAATAATAGTCTATTAGAGTTAGTCCCTAAGTATCTTAATCCTACTTTAAGATTTTAATTAATTCTTTATTAAATACCTATTTTACTTTCTTAAGTTATTATTCTTAAGTATGGGTAACTTTAAGTTATATTTTATCCTAAAGCTAAAAAGGACTTAGAATTATAATATTTAGTCTATCTATATAAATATTTTACTCATTAATAAAAGTATCTTTATAGATTTAACTAAGCCTATTTCTTTAATTAGTTCTAATAAGTATTATAAAGTTCTTAATTATATATAGTTAAATTATAAAGATAGTCTTTTAAAAGTTATTAAAAATAATACTAATACTTGTAGTATATTTAGTTATTTAAAAGGACTCTATAAACTAATTAGCGTTTCTGATAAGTTTCTTATTTATAAAAAGCTTTTTAATATTACTCTTAGTAATTTTAAGTTTATAGAAGAATATCTAAATAGGATTAAAGAATTTATTAATAATTTTTCTTATAATAAAGTTAAACTATTTAATTAAGTTATTATTATTTATATTTTAAATAGTTTAGATGAAAACTATAAAGACTTTATTATTTTAATTATTTAGAGTCTTAAATCTAATAAGAATCCTTATAAATTAGATTTTCTATGTTCTAATCTATTA
>QAPG01000945.1:0-12567 GCA_004366825.1 Colletotrichum spinosum
AAATAGAAGGATAGATTATAAAAGCTATTAATAGTAATAAGATGAAGAAATAAAAGTAAAAAGAGGGTATATAGGATAATAGGAAGAAGGTAATAGAAAGAGAGATAGGTATATTATAATAAGAACTTAAGGTATTTAATATAATATTAAATCAAAAGCGTATTTCTATAGGAAAATACTATTTATAGTGTTTTTATAATTTTTAGTATAATTAAAAGGACTTATACAACTAGAAGTAATTTTATACTAGAGGTAATTTTATACTACTTTTATATTTTATATTGTTTTTATATTTTATACTACTTTTGTATTTTATGCTACTTTTATATTTTATACTACTTATACGTTTTATATACTTTAGCTATAAAAGAGAGTATTACTAATATTAAGTTAAATATAGTATTAAAATAGCTAAAACTATAGTAATAAGTAACTAAGTAGTTATCCTACTTATTTAAACTAATAAGAAGAAAGGGATTATTATATAGATTTATCTTTAAAGTAGATAGCGTATATATATGCGTTATAATCTAGATATAGATATTATGAATAGAGATAACTAGTTATATATTATTTATATAATCGATCGATTATAATGTTTACTAGTTATAAACTAATAATATATCTAGATTTCTATTTAGTATTTCTTATATTATTAATAAGTAATATTTATTAATCTTCTATCTTATTTATATATAATTAATATTTAGAGAATATTTAGAAATAGAAGTAGTAGATAATAATTTTATAAGAACTTTAACTCTAGTATTACTTATTATAATACTATAAACTTAATAGTTCTCTAGATATCTTTATAGAATACTTACTATAGATATATATTATATAAGGGGAAGTGTATCGGAAGTATCCATTATTATTTTACATTACTAACTTTTCTATATTACTTCTTAAGATCTCCTTATTGATGAAAATAAAGCCCTCTTTTCAGAATTCCTTGTTCTTATTAATATTATATTTTAAACTAATTTAAATACTATAATTTAAACTTTAGAAGTTAAGTAACCTTTAGTCTTCAGATTATTATTTTCAGGAGAAAGCTTGTTATAGTATTATAATTATTAAATTGATTTCTTATTATCTCTCTACCTATTAAATATATATTAAATATTAGAAAATAGTAGTAAAGAATAGCAATTTACTATAGATCCTTCTCTCTTATTTATATTAATCTTCTTATATTTATTATTATACTCTTATCTCAACACATTGATAGAAATCTCAATTATTAGTTTAGTATATAATAAATATAAATATCATCAGATCAATAAATTATTATAAGTTTGCGTTCTTTCCTTATTTTTACTATATAGGCTTTTAGAGTTTAAATTAGTATTTCAAAGTAATATATAGTCACAATAACCTGAAATCTATCTATCTTTACTATATAAACTTCTAGAGGTTTCTATAAAAATATTATAATCTCATCTCTTTAGATTATTTCTTACTAATATATAGTTAAATGGTAGTAAGTAATACTAATAATAATAAAGTATTACCAATTAGTATTAATTTATGATTTGTAAATATTATAATTAATCAATTATATAAATAATATATAATTAGTTATTTCTATTTATAATATTGCAATGGGCTTAGGTAGCTATGAGGCCACTTAGCTGTATAGATATTTATATAGCTACTAGCTGTATAGAAAGCTGTAGTCTTCTATAGCTATATATTTAACTATAGTATAACCAGCTAGTTACAATAACAATTCAAGTCAGCTTTTACCCTTTAATTTTACCTCTTTTTTAATATGACTATATAGCTATATTATAGCTATATAGCTATATTTATATCTTCTTTTTGAGGTTTCTTTTAGTTTTAATTATTTTTCTTTATCTTATTTTAATAGAGTTTCAATTTAAGATTTATGCCTATTTCTTCTTTTTTATTAAGGCTAATATGGGTAGATACTTCTATACTGTCTAAATAGATCTACTATTAAGCCAACAGACTAATGTATTTATAATTTAATGCCGTCAACTATATCTAAGAATAACTATTTTTTCAATAAATAAAACTATAGCTATAGAGGTTATAATATAGCTATATAGATTATAGCTATATGAATTATAATTACAGCTATATATATATATATATAGCAAAAGCGTTAAGATTTAATAGAAGTAATAACAAGAAGGCTAGCTATATATACTATAGCTATATATACCATAGCTGTATATATTATAGCTTTATATATTATAGCGTTATGTATTATAGCTTTATATATTATAGCTATATGTATTATAGCTTTCTGGGTTATATAGACTAGTAATCTTATTGATATTATAAGTCTTATAGATCACTTAAAGAAACCCTAAAAGTTATAGAAATAATAGTTATAGCTATTTCAATTGATTTATATACCTATAGTAATATATATAGCCTTCTACATACTATAGCTATAGAAACTACAGCTGTGTAAGCTATAGTAGTATATACTATAGTAGTATGTACTATAGTAGTATATACTATAGTAGTATATATTATACTAGTATATATTATACTAGTATATATTATAGTACTATACGCTATAGGTATATTACAGCTATATATATGCTACTTTAAAGCCCTTGAGACCTTATGAAAAAGAATGAAATCTAAATAAATTCAACTCTATAATTGTAATATTATTTTAATTGTTATATATATAATATTAGATTAAAAATATTCAGATTTTATATAAATCTATAACTATAAAGAAATAAGCTAAAAAAGTTTAATACTCTTAGGAGAAGTTAAACAAGGGCTTCTATTTAAAAGAGGTTATTTCTCTAGATTGAAATGTACTTAGATTACTTTTAGTTATTGAGCTTTAGGCTTTATAACAGAAAACTACTTTAGAGAGGTTGTTAAGTCTTACTTTCTATAGATAGAAAGCCTCTTACCAGGAGAGGTATAATAACTATACTTCTATTATAAACTAAGAAATGAATATATTTATTAAAGTAACTTATTAAATATAACTAATTAATACTACTATAGCCTAAGGGTTATATATATATATATATATGTATATAGCTATAACTACAACTTGAATTTGATTTTTTAACTTTTATTTTACTCTACAAGGTTAATTAAGTTTTAATTGTTTTAGTTGTTTTTTATTCTTTTTCTTTTTTGTAACTTTTAAATATATAAGGGTATTTAGGTTTTTAAAAATAGGGAGGATTATAATAAGCCTGGGTGGCTATAAGGCTACTTGGCTGTATAAATATTTATATAGCTACTAGCTGTATAGAGGGCTATAGTCTTCTATAGCTACATATTTAGCTATAGTATAACTAGCTAGTTATAGTAGTAATTTAAACTAGTCTTTAGTTTTGGATTTTACCCTTTTTTTAATATAGCCACATAGCCTTATTATAGCTATATAGCTATACCTATAGCTTCTTCTTTTAGAATTTCTTTTAGTTTTAATTATTTCTCTTTACCCTATTTCAATATATATTTCTTAACTATAATGTGTATATATATATATATATATATATATATATATATATATATATTATACTATAGGGATAAATCTAAATGATAATCCGTTAGAGTTCTAGCTATTTAGCTATTACTCACATTTATCCTAATAACCCATTTTAGGAAAATAAAGGCTTAAGTATTCTCTATTACTCTTATAACCTTACGTTTTCTATTTATTATAGAAAATCAATTATTAGAGTTAAGGTTATACTACTTTAATTATTTATACTCTACATTAATTGAACTATAATCTTAACATATTTAGTAAACAGGCTACTTGGCAGATTGAGTATAATAAAGCTGAAAGCTTTGTATGATGTAAAGTTAACTTCTTTTGGAAATAAACTTTATTCAAATATTAATACTACGAAGTTTCCTACTTCATATAGAATCTAAACTTCTTGCTGTTACTACTATTCATATTAACATTAAGACTATTTTTAGATATTATTCTGAGTGAATTATTCTCCAATAATTAAGAGTTATTAATTCTTTTTGACTTTTTACTAATTACTTATTACTGATTTAACAGGTTATAAACCTAGTTTTATATTAACCTTTCTCTTTATATTATATTTCTATCAATACTTATTATTGATATTAATATCTATATCTTTATTAATACCTATTTAAATTATATTAAACATTATATTAATCAATTCCAAACTTTCTTTTACCTATCTATTTATATAAAACCTCTCCTAACTATTTATATAAAACTCTATAGCCTATTCTTTTTATATTTATCTTAACTAATTAGTTAATTCTTCTTACAAATTAATTTATTTGATACTAAATCAATTTATAAGAAGATTCTATCAATTAGGATAGTAGGCTTATTATTAGGTTAGTAAAAGAAATAGTTAAATAGTAGAGGCTGAAAGTCTCTTATACTTTAGGTCTATTAAGACGTTTTATAAATTAGTTCTTAGGTCTATTAGGATTCTTTATAAACTAGTTCTTAGGTATATTAAGACCTTTATTAATGAGAACTTTAAGTTGTCTCTAATTTCTATAGAAAGGTATCTCTTATAAGATTGAAACTTAAGATTATTATAAGTTATAAGTATATCAATCTATTAATTAATTATTGAGTTATATTATTATTAATTCTTTAGTTAATAATAGTCTATTAGAGTTAAATTATAAATAGTCTAATTCTTCTTCAGAATTTAAATTAAGTCTTTATCACGTAACTATTTTACTTTCTTAAGTTATTATTTAAGAATAGAAGTAACTCTAAGTTACATTTAATTCTTAAATTCAAAGAGACTTAAAATTATAATATTTGGTCTATTTATATAAAAGCTTGATTCTTTAATGAAGATATTTCTATAGATTTAACTAAATTTATTATTTTAGAGTTAATACTAATAAGTATAATAAGGCTTTTAGTTATATATAGTTAAAATATAGAGATAGTTTGTTAAGAATGTTTAAGAAAAATATTAATATTTATTATTTATTTAATTATTGAAAAAGACTATATAAATTAATTAGTTTTTGTAATAAATATCTTATTTATAAAGGATTCTTTGATATGATCCTTAGTAGTCTTAAGTTTATAGAAGAATGTTTAAATAAGATAAAAGAATTTATTAATAACTTCTCTTATAATAAAGTTAAATTATCCAATTAGATTATTATTGTTTATATCCTAAATAGTCTAAATAGGAATTATAAAGGTTTTATTACTTTAATTATTTAAAATCCCAAATTTAATAAGAATTCCTATAGGTTATATTTTCTATTCTTTGATTTATTGGACAAATTGTAAAGGAAACTTTAGACTTCTTTAATTAATTCTATAATTAAGAAGAATTTTGAAAGTAAAGTTATTAAGTAGTCTTCTCTTAAAGTTATAGAAGAATTCTAGAAGAAATAGAAAGATAAGTTCTATAATTACTATAAAAAGACTAATTATATTAAAGAGAACTATTTTATTTTTAATCTTCAAAAAGGCTACTATTAACATAAAAGTTGAAATTTAAAAGAAGCTTTCTAAATCTTCTTAAAAGAAAAAAGATGACAAGAATAAGATTAATAGTTTGAAGTTGATTAATATTACTTTAACTTAATAAGAAAGGATTAAAGAGATTTCTAATTATATAACTAAAGATTTTATGTATTTTAATTCTAATATTAGAAAAGAAGAAGTAGGAAAAGATAAAAAGAAAGTGTTAAATTTCAAAATATTGTTCTTATTGAATTCCGTTTTAAAAGGTTTTTACTGAAAGGATTCTAAATATTTTAATTTCTAAGAAGCTTTAGTAGAATAGGAATTCTATTGAATAAATTAAAACTATTTTATTCTTCATTAATATTAGAATTGTTATTTATATAGTTCAAGATTATAGTCTTTTACTTCATAAACTTAAACCTATTGTACCTATTAAATGGAAATATACGAAAGAAATTATTGTAATTATAAAATATAACTTGAGAATTTTCTGAAATAATATTAAATATTCTTTAAATAGAATTTCTTATATATTATAATGGGAAGAACTAATAGCTTGCTTTCTACTATAACTATTAGTAGATATCTTACCCCCTAAAGTATAACTTTATTCTTCCTACCCCCTACTAACTATTATAGCTAGCCTTTAGTTAATCTAAAGCTAAACCCCTTATAGTTATAACTAATATACCTATCTTATATCAATCTCTCTAATAATAAATAATTAATAACTCTTTCTATCATAATCTTATACTCTTATACCTTTATACTTTTGTAGTTATATATAATCTAAAGGTTTTAAGATATTTAATTACTACTAACTATAAATATTCTATTTGAATATTTATTATAACTTTAATATCTATAAATTTAATATCCTCTAGACTACGTCTTCTTTATTCTTAAGATGAAACTCTATATTACTAATATAAAAGTTTTCTACTACTAATATAAGCTAATTTATAATCTCTATAGAAGTATAATAAGATTTAACTTACTCTTATTAATGAATAATCTTAATATAATAATTAAATATAACTAATATATAAATAATACTTATATAGGTATAGATATTTCTAATGTAAGTAAATAGCTTTTAAAACCTCTATAATTATATTACTATAATATTCTAAGGTATCTAATAACTATTATTATAGCAATATATTAATATCAAATCATTATCTGATTAATACCTAGTGTTTAATATTATTAATTTAATATAGTGAGTTATAAGCTAAGTAGATAATATTGTTTTCAATATCTATAGACTCCTTATTAATTATCATATTTAAAATAGTTTTATTAAACCTTATTCTCATAAAATAATAGTTTTAATTATAATAGTTATAACTAAATATCCCTATACTTATTTGATAGTATTCTTTTATAAATAGCTATATAGATTTCAAGGATATTTCAATTTTATTATAAAACATGTAGACGAGTAATAGATTATAAATTACCTAGCTTTTACTGCTCTATTGTATTCTATCTTTAAGGAGTTTATAAGAATCCTTCATTTTCTAATCTTAATAATTACTTTTAGCTATATATATTAAGCCATAGTCTTAATAAACCTCTTCCTAATTATTATTATAAAGTTTACTATTACTATAGGGTTAAATATTAGGACTAGAAGTATAATTATCTATAATAATAAGTAATTTCATTACTACTTTAAATAGTTATAAGTTAGTATTAATATAGATACTATGATTAAGTAAAACTTATAGTTAAATCTATATATAGGGCGAAGAGCTAAGATACTATTTCAAATATAGAGTAAAGGTAATCAAATTATATATTATACCTAAATATTAATCTATTCAATTAGTCTAAACTTAACTTAAAAAAAGAATGTTTTAATAAATTTATATTATATAATATTAAATAGAATAAAATCTTATTTATAAGAGTTATTAATAAGTTCTACAAGTTTAGAATTCTTATTTAATCTACATAATTGATTGTTTATATTAATATTAATACCTTAAACTTATAATATAATAGAATAAGCTATATTGATAATGTTATTAAATTCATTAAGAATATCATGAGTAATGTTAATTATAAGTATTCTAAAAGTAATAAATTACTTGTTTACAAAACTTATTTTAGAAGTAAGTTTACTAATAAAGTTAATAGAAATTTGAATAGTTTTAAGTTGTCTGAATATCTTAATTATATAGATTTAAATTTATATAAACTTGTTATACTAAAGGCTCATGATTGCTATGGATACTCTATCTTATTTATAGATAAATATAATAAATTTACCTAGAGAAGGTTATTAACAAGTAAAAACTCTAAAGAGGTTATTTCAATTTTAAAAGGACTTATTAATATAATTAATAATAATGATACAAATAAGCGGTTTAAACAAATTAATATAAATAGTAGCTTTAAATTCTCTAATAATAGAATAAAAATCATTTATCTTAGTAATAGTACTATTTATAATATAAAACTATTGTATACTTATAACCCTAATAGTTTCATTAAAAGAACTATAAGAATTATATTTAATAAGATTAAAATTCCTTTCTAGAATTCTTATTTATTTTTATACTTTTAGGAATTAACTAAATCAGTTTCTATTTATATTTATAATAGAATACGTTATTGTTCAATTAAATCTAAAGCTCCATATGAATTAGCAAATAAAAATAAACCTTTTATTAATAATATAGAAATAGAAAGTACTATCTATTACTATGAAATTAAAACAAGTATTCCAAGAAGCTTATTCTAAAAGTAGAAAAAGGTATTATAGTTATTCATAATTACATTATTTATTTAACTTGGAATTTCCGAGTTGATGATACTATTTATTCTAAAGATATGAATATTCTTAACAATTAATTTTACTTTTGATAAAAGAAAGAACTATATATTTTTGATAATACTACTACCATCAAGTCTAATTAACTTGAAAGAGAAAATAAGTCTAAGTAATCTAATTCTAATAATTCTTCTCAGAATCTAATTTTATTAATTTAGTAGAATATATAATTCTACTTGAAATACTAATTATTTCTTCTTCCTAATAAAGTTAATAATAATACTAGTAGTTTAAATCTTTCTCCTCATGAGGAATGAATTAGTTGTTCTATAACATATCTTAATAAGGTTATGAATAGTATTACGAACTTTAATATAAAGTCTACCATATTTATAGAGATTTCTTCTTTAAATCTTGAAATCCAAAAAGATAATGAATAATATTTATAAAAAGAGAATATAATCCTTAAAACTAAAATCTATACTTCTTTAGTCTTTTATACTAATTGTAATTAGTATAATTATAATAATAATTTATTTATAAATAGATATGGTAATCTTTATACTACTAAGTATATATTATCAGTTAATATTCTAAACAAATTATTTACTCTTTTAAAAGTTATAAGTTTTCAGTTGAGTGATAATTGAATTCAAATTATAAATAAAGAAGTTAAATCTATAGAGTCTATAGAAACTTAGACTATTATATTACTACTTAATATTCTCTATTAAAAAGGATAATATTAATCTTAGGAGGCAGATAGATGTATAAAGAAAAACCTAATACTTAGGATCCTAGTAATCTTATATATAAGGCTAAATAGGTTACTTAAGATTTCAACTAGTACTTCGGTATTAATTATTTAGAAACTTCTAATACTACCTATAGACCTGAAAGTTATAGAACTATTTTAATTATATCTATTTCTTATAACTAGATTTCAATTTAATATAATATTACTACTATATTGATTTTATAAAAATAGATGAAAAGAAATGGATTAAGTTACCTACTAGTTATATTTATAATAAACGTTCTAAAAGTTTAATTTATAACATTAATTATAAGAATCAGTTTTTATTTATTTTTTAGATACAACTCTATATAAATTAAAGTAAACGTTTAGATTATGATATTTATATTTTAAATATATCATATATAAGATTAAGTTTAGAATATCTCTTCATAAAAAAGAAATATTCATACTTAATATAACTCTTAATAAAAGCAAATATTAAGTTATTTTAATATATTATATTAATAATATACTATTAGGAATTGGTAACACTACTACTTTAAAATATATTTATAATAGTCTTAGAAAGAATGTTAACATCTAAGGTTTAGAAGAATTTAATACCTTCTTAAATAATAATTTAATTATTAATTATAAGAATATAAATATAGAAATAAATTAGTTTAAATATACTGATAAGATTCTTATTGAGTTTAATAAAAAGGATATCTATAGTCTTAATATTCTAATAGATAACAAAACTAGAGTCTTTATTAAGAAAGATAATATTATAAAAGAAGGAATATTAGAATATTTAAAAAGAAATAAAAGCTTTATTATATTTAACTTGAAAGACTAAGTTAGATTGTTAGTTAATCTAGAGGGTAATACATACCATACGTAATCTTACTATACGGGTGCAAACTAGTATTCTAGTTATTCGTTATTATTATTATTATATTATATAACGCGTAGTACTATATAAAGCTCTAGATCTATAGTATAGTAATTACTTACTAATTACTATACGTTTAACTATAGCTAGTATTAAGTACTTCATACTTATTATTAGTAAGATATAGAAATCATATTACTATATATATAGTAATATGTATAGTTACTATATATCTTATAATATAGTATAACTAATACTAATAACTTTTTCTTTTTACTATATACCTTAATACCTATCTATTTATATAAAGAATAATGCTTTTAGTAATCTATACTTTTTATTTTAATAATACCTAAATACTTATTTATTTATTCTATTTAAATTACCCATCTCTTTATTTACATAGTTATATAATTTGAATTAATAAATTACTTAAAAGTATAATTTAATATATCTTTTATAAAAGTATTAGTAATAATATTATTTCTATTAATTTACTATATTTTATATAACTTATAGTATTTATAAAATTAGTTTAATACTATAATATTAATTATCAAATATGTTTCCTTAGTAGTATTAAGTTTTATAAAATACTTATAGAATAAGTATAAATCAGTATATATAAGAATTAGAATCTTAAGGAGTGTTTAATATTAGAAGATCTTTTCAAGTAATATAGTAATAATATAAATAAAGTCTATACTAGTTATTATAGTATAAATCTCTAAAATAAGTATACTCCTAATAATCCTTTTATTTTTTATAGAAGAATAATATTATATAAAGTTACTATAGAAGTTCAATTAAGTATTACTAGTAGTAGTTTCTTAGTTTAAAATTATTATAAATTCCAATTAAAATAAAAGATTAGTATTATTAGTAAATGATGTATTAATAGAAATATGGAAGTATATTTTAGAGAGGTCAAGTAGTATAAATTTGAAGCTCTAATTAAAATATTCAATTTACTACTTAAAATGTTTATTAAGTATAGTAGTATTATTACCTAAGAGTTATTATTCTTATATTATATAAGAGAAGTTAAATAATACTTTAGGTTAATATATTGAAGTAAGGTATATTCTATATATATATTAATTAATATATATCTTCTTAAGTACTTTAAATGTTATATATATAGTAATAAGGATAACTTTTTATTTTTAATATTTCCAGTATAAATAGAAAGTATTACTATCAAGAGATAGGATATTTCTATTAAATACTAGTAGTATTACTTTTAAGAGGACTATTTTAAGTTTTATTTTAAATAAGGCTTTTTAGTGCTCCTTATTTTTATAGTATGAGAAAGTAGTATTTAAAAAGCTAAAAGTTTTTTAACTTATATATTTATAAAGCTGAATATATTATTTTTAATATATAAGATGAAGAAGTATAAACTATATGTTAATATTTCTATTTGTAACTACGTTTCATAATATTTAGAATATATTACTTAATAGTAGGTACTAGCTTTAGTAAGACTATATAGTAGTTTAGTAATAATTATAATAAAGCCTAAAGAGTATTAGTTCTTAAGGTATAAGAGTAATTTAATTATAATATACCTTATAAGCTTTATTATAGTTTAAGTGTAAATTTATATAATATTATAAAGTTATATTATTATATTATTTTACTAGAAGAGAGTTAGAATTATAGCTAAAATTAATTATTAGTTATTATATTGAATTATCGGTAATTATATTAATATTTCAAATTTGCTATTATTTCTAAAGTTTTAAATAATAAGTTTCAACTTCTTATATATTTTATTAATATTCTTATTTTTTATTTTATTAATAATATAAGATTTAATATAGCTAAAATTAATTATTAGTTATTATATTGAATTATCGGTAATTATATTAATATTTCAAACTTATTATTATCTCTAAAATTTTAAATAATAAGTCTTAACTTTTTATATACCTTATTAATATTCTTATTCTTTACTTTATTAATAATATGAGATTTGAAATACTTATAATCCTTATAGAGGATAAGATTATACTAGACAATCTCTATAATACTATTAATAATAATATTTTTAACTTCCTTTTTAATCAACTTTTCAAATAATAAACCTAATATTATAATAATACTTCTTTTATAGAAAGTAAATACTAGTATTATATCTAACTATTCTTTAACTATAAGATATACTATAAAATAAAACTTTTAGCTAAAATCTAGAAGAAGTAAGCTATTCTTATAAGTCATAAGATTTAAAAAGATAAAGCTTTTATAAAGTATCCCTAATTAGAATAATATATTATTAACTATTTAAATAAGAAGGAAATTATTATTAATTAATAGAATTAGAATATTCTATAGTATTTATTATATATTTAAATATATAATAATAGCTATAGATAAACTTATAGTAATTATATAGGATTATAAACTTCTTATTACTATTTAGTTATTATTTAAGCTTTATACTAGTTAAAAGATAGAATATAGAATTAATATTTATAGTTTTAAAAGTATTATAATAATATTTAATATCTTTAGTTCTTATTTAAATATTAGTATAAAAATTAGTAATTAGAAGCTTCTAGTTAGTAAAATAGTATTATTAAAAACCTTTAGTTTTATATAAGGAGTTATAAGACTTAAAGTAGTATTATATTAAAATACTAAGGTATTTCTAGAGGTATTCCGAGATATTATAACTATTTAAG
>QAPG01000946.1:0-12943 GCA_004366825.1 Colletotrichum spinosum
TAATTAAAAGTCTTTAGTAAAATAGGTCTATATAAGTCTAAACTAATATAATCAAAATATTCAAACTTTTTAAAAAAATTTCAATCTTAATTAACTTTATTAGTAAACTTACTTTTAAGATAGACTTTATAAATAAGTAATTTATCACCTCTAGAATACTTATAATTAATATTATTTATTATATTCTTAATTAACTTAATAATATTACTACTATAACCTATTTTATTATATTATAATTTCAAGTTATTAATATGAGTAATATTAGTATAAAGAACTAATTAGTTAGGTTAAATAAAGATTTTAAACTTATAGAAATTATTAACTTTAATTCCTATAAGTAAGAATCTATCCTATTTAATATCATATAGTATAAATTTATTAAAAAGAAAAAAATTCCTATAGAGTTAAGTTTAAACTAATTTAATAAATTAATACCTGATTGTAATATATAATAAATATTATATAACAAATATTCAATATTATTTAAAATAACTTTTAAATTACCTTTTATAATGAAAGTAATCTCTTTAGTATTTCCCCACTTAATAAATAATAGAATCTTAATTGTATTAACTAAAAAGATATAATCTTTAACTATATGAATAATAGCTTTAATATTAATAAAGAATAAAATAATTTCAAACTATTTAACAGAACTCCTATTTTACTGAATTTTCTTAGAAATTAAAGTATCTAGAATCCTTTTAATAATAACTCTTTTAAAAAAGGATTAAATTAAAATTTTATTTTCAAACTTGATACCTTCTTTTTATCTTCTTTTTCTTCTTTAGTACTTTTATTAAGTTATATAAAATCTTTAGTAATAGAAATCTCTTTAATTAATACTAAAGTAATATTAACTAAATTGAAATTATTAGTCTTATCCTTTTTATCCTTTTTCTTTTCAAAAAACTTAAAACGATTTTTAGATTTTATCCAACTAGGAGATTTTTTAAAATAAAGACTAAAATAGTTCTCTTTAATATAATTAGTCTTTTTATAATAATTATAAAAAGTACCTTTCTATTTCTTCTAAAGTTTCTTAATAACCTTAAGAAAGAACTACTTAATAACCTTATTCTTAAAATTCTTCTTAATTATAAAATTAACTAAAGAAGTATAAGTTTTCCTTCTAAACTTATCTAATAGATTAAAAAATAAAAAGTCCAACTTATAAGAATCCTTAGTAGATTAAAAACTCTAAATAATTGAAGTAATAAAACCTTTATAGCTTTTATCTAGACTGTTCAGAGTATAAGTAATAATAACGTAATTAGATAATTTAATTTTATTATAAGAAAGATTATTAATAAGTTCTTTAATCTTATTCAAATATTCTTCTATAAACTTAAACTTACTAAAAGTAGTATTAAAAAGCTTTTTATAAATAAGAAACTTATTAGAAAAGCCAATTGACTCATAAAGTCTTTTTAAATAACTAAATATATTAAAAGTATTAGTATTATTTTTAATAACTTTTAAAAAACTATCTTTATAGTTTAACTATATATAACTAAAAGCCTTATAATATTCATCAGGATTAATTGAAGAAATAGACTTAGTTAAATCTACAAAAATATCTTTACTAATAAGCAAAACCTTTATACAGATAGACTAAATATTATAATTCTAAATCTTTTTTAACTTTAAAATAGAATAAGACTTAAAATCACTTATATTCTTTAATAATAACTTAAGAAAGTAAAATAGTTATTTAATAAAGAATTAATTAAAATCTTAAAATAGAATTAAAATACTTAGGAACAAACTCTAGTAAACTACTATTAACTAAAGAATCAATAATAGTATAACTCAACAGTTGATTAATAATTAACACACCTATAACCCATAGTAATCTAGAGTTTAAATCTCATAAAAGACGTTTTTTTATAAAGATTTAAAAGAACTTAAAGTTCTAATTTATAAAGATTATAATAAACCTAAGATTCTAATTTATAAAACTCTTAATAAACCTAAGAGCTAGTTTATAAAAGGTCTTAATAGACCTAAAATATAAGAAGTTTTCAGCTTCCACTATTTAACTATCTCTTTTACTAACCTAATAGTAAGCTTATTATTCCAACTAGTATAATCTCGTTATAAGTTTATCTAATATTAAACTGATTAATTAATAAGAAGAATTAATTAATTAATTAAAGTAGATATAAAAAGAATAAACTATAGAACCTTATAGAAATAGTTAAAAGAAGTTTTATATAAATAGATAAATAGATAAATAGTAAAAAGCTTAGAATTAATTAATATAGACTCTAGTATAACCTGAATAAGTATTAATAAAGATAAAGATATTAATATTAATAATACGTATAAATAGAGATATAATATAAAGAGAGAAGTTAATATAAAGCTAGACTTATAACCTATTGAACTAATAATAAATAACTAGTAAAAAGTTAAGAAGAATTAATAATTCTTAATTATTAAAGAATAAATCATTTAGAATAATATCTAAAAATAGTACTAATATTAATATAAATACTAATAATAATGAGAAGTTCTAGTTTTATAAGAAGTAGGGAACTTCACAGTATTAATATCTAAATAGAGTTTATTTTCAGAAAGATTAACTTNTAATAATAATGAGAAGTTCTAGTTTTATAAGAAGTAGGGAACTTCACAGTATTAATATCTAAATAGAGTTTATTTTCAGAAAGATTAACTTTATATTATATAGAACTCTTAACTCTATTACACTTAGGCTACTAAGTAGTCTATTCACCAAATATTCTAATATTATAATTTGATCAATTTAAAATATAAATAATTAAAGTAATATAATCTTAACTCTAACAATTGATTTTCTACAATAAATAGAAAATATAGGGTTATGAGAGTAATAAAGAATAATAAAGAATACTCAAGCCTTTATTTACCTAAAATGAGTTATTAGGATAAATATGAGTAATAGCTAAATAGCTAGAATTCTAACAAATACAGAAGATAATATAGCTAATATTTTAACTAAACCTTTAGGCTTAGTGAAATTAAAACGAATTTTATCTAAATTTCAAGAAATAATATCTTAAAAGTCTTTCCTTTTTTATTTTTATAGTTTTAAGTTTTATAACTTTATATCTCTTTTTACTTTTATTACAGTTTTATAAGTCTTTTTATAAGTAAGCTATATACTAGTAATATATACCTTGTAGGGGGATATTAAATGTATTCTAATATCTAAAGAACTTCTATTTCTATTATTCTAATAGAATTAATAAGGATTTCTATATTATTTCTATATAAATAGATCATATAAAAATCGCTTTATAAATATATACTTATCTTACCTTTTTACTCCTAGTAGTTATAAAATAAATAAGATAAAAGTATAGAGGTCTACTTTTTTATAAAGTATTAGAAGTAGTTTAAACTATATATACTATAGTTATAATGCCTTATATACTATAGCTATAAGTATAGAGGTCTACTTTTTTATAAAATATTAGAAGTAGTTTAAACTATATATACTATAGTTATAATGCCTTATATACTATAGCTATAGTAGCTAATATACTATAGTTATACTATAATATATATCATACTTTAGTTTATAAACTATAGTTATAATATGTTATATATTATAGCTATAGTAGCTTATATGTTATACTAGAGTATATATACTATAGTTATAATACTCTATATACTATAGCTATAGTAGCCTATGAATTATAACTATAGCTAGAACTCTAGTAGTATAGCTAGAACTTTAAAATAAACTTTCTATATAATAATCTTAATATCTCTATAAATAATAGTTAGAAATAGTTAATAATACTATTAATTGAATTACTGTTTCTCCCTCTATTTAACTATTATTATTACGAATATTTTAAACTAGTCCTCATATTAAGAAAACTACTTTTATCATATTACGTTTCTCCTAATTCTACAGTTATCTATAGTAATAACTTAACTATTAATTTACCTATCTATCTATCTATTGTAACAATAACTAATTAAGCTTAAACCTTAAGGAATACTCTATTGAGTTCCTTTTACTCTATATTTAGCATTATATCTAAGCTCCTCACCCTATATATAGATTTAACTATATATAAATAATTATAGGTCTTATATTAATACTAGTTTATAACTAGTTAAAAGGGTAATAAAACTACTTATTATTATAGATAATTATACCCCTAGTTCTAATATTTAACCTTATAATAGTAGATGACCTTAAAGTAGTAATTAAAGAGAACGTTATTACAGTTAAGGCTTAATATATATAGTTGGAAATAACTACTAAAATCATAAGGTTAAAACCCTTTATAAATCTCTTAAAAGAGAATGAAACAAAGTATTTATAAAAGCTAGGTGTTCAATAATCTATTATTGTTCTATAGTTTTTATAATAAAACTAAGATTTCCTCGAAACCTATATAACTACTTTTAAAAACATAATTATAAAGTAAATATGGATATATCTAGCTATAATTACTATAACTAAAACTATTAGTATATTAAACTTAATTCTAAGAAGGTTATTCTAAATAGTACTATTAATAAGTAACTTATAGATATTGAAAAGCAAATTATCTAGTTATCCTATAAACTATCACATTAAGCTAGTAATATTAGAAATTAAGTATTAATTAAATAATACTCTAATATTAAAAGTTTACTATAATACTAGTTATTAGATATCTTAGAATATTACAATAATATAATTGTAAGGGTTTCAAACATTATCTAACTTCATTAGGAATATCTATATCTATATAAAAGCTATTTATATATTAACTATACTTAATATATTAAGATTATTTACTAATGAAAATAAGCTAAACTTATCATATTTATATAGATATTATAAGCTAGTTTATATTGATAATAGAAAGCTTTTATAGTAGTGGTATAAAGTTCTATCTTAGGAATAAGTAAAGTTTAGTCTATAATAGGGATATTAAAGTCGTATATATTAAGATTATAATACATATTTATATATAGTACTTATACTGAGTAGTAATTAAATATCATGAGATATTAGAGTTATATATTATTAGCTATAAAGGCGTAAAAGTATGAAAGTCAAAAGTTATTATAGAAAGAGGTATTTATTATTTATTAGCAAGAAAGTTAATATAAAGTAGATATACTTATTAAAACTATAAGAGATTTAATTTCAGACTATCTATTAATTAACTATACTAGTTAGTAGAGGGGTAGGAAGGCTAATGTTATACTTCAAAAGGCACTCTATCTACTAATAGTCGAAGTAGAAAGCAAGTTATCGGCTCCTTCTTAGGAAATACAAATATTTATTAAATTTATAAATATAAACCTAATAATACCCCAAAACCTTTAAGTCCCTTATTAAAGCCCTACTACTTTGACTCTAAAAGTATAATTCGATGTAATTTTCATCATAAATCTATTTAATTCAATTACTTTTATAGCTTTAGTATACATATAAATAATTACTACTAAGTAAAATATAAATAATAGCAATAACTTCTATTATAAAGCTCTTAGAATAGGAATTCTTTTTCCTTATATTTTAGATATTCTCTAATATTTAATTTACTCTATGACTGAAATCTATTGATAGAACTCATAATACTTTCATTCTGAAATCTTCGAAAAGATTAAGCTTTTAAAATCTTTTTAGATAACTATTTATATTATTTTATAACTATAAATAGAAACATCTTAGAGTATCTCGAAATAATAAAGAAATGCTAGTTAGAAAATAGTTTTAAATACGAGTTTCTTGACTACCGTAAGATAATACTTTATTTATTTCTTATACTTAACTTTCTTTAAAAATACCTAAACTCTTTTCTTCTTTATAGTTTTATTTATACAAATAAGATTATATAAAAATGTAATATGTAATTCTAGAAGGGTTATTAATATAAATTTCATAGTTTCATAAAATGCTTTATGAAACCCAGAACTATCTTTTATATATATATATATAGAACTTCAAATTATTATAGCTGCTTCCTATTTTAATTTAGATCAATTTACTAAACCTTTTACTCAAACCTTTAGAATTAGGTCAACTAATTTTTAATAGTTTTATTATGATTATTTGTTTCGTTTATATCAAAAGTCTTTGATTTATTTAAACTTATATATTTCTCAGAAACTCTTTAGAAGAAGCTATACTTAATAGTTAGCTTTTACTTTATAAATTCTATAGATACTATTAGTATCAAGAAACTATCTAAATCTAGAGAAACTTAAGTAGTAATAATATAGTTAGTTAATATAATAAGTAATAAATAGGAAAAGTATAAGCCTTTCTATTATAGTCATTCTGTTAAGGATTATAGTAGGGTTATAACACTAATACTAACTAGTTAGTAATCCTTATTACTAGATATTAATAGTTACTAGTTATCAATAGCTAATAGTAAGAGTTAACAGCTAGTAGTACTTGCTAAATAGTTTATACAATTAGCTAGACTAGTTATAATTATCCACTACAGGATTTAAACCTACTATTCTTACTATAAAATAATAAAGCCTCGCTAGACGTTAAACTACTATATCAAGTGAGACTATAATTATCTATTCTTATGACTAGTAAGAGACTTTATTAGATTTAGGATATTTAAAATTACTTTATAGAAAAGCAAAATTTCCATTAAAAAAAGAAGTTTTATTAAAAAGCTTATAAGTTCAAATATGCTCATACTAAAATAAGTGTCATACTTCATATTAATTAATTGAAGTAAAACTAATTGAATAGCTAATTAAAATATAGTTCTTATATAATAGAATATATATAGCTATATAGGCCACGAAACTAGGCTATAGCTACGCTCTAAAGCAACGTTTCAAAAGTTTAAATACCTCGCATATTCCGTATTTCAGTTGTAATAATACAACCTAATTTGCTTCCTCACATACTCTCTATATATAGCCTGAGGCTCCCTTTGGGTAGGCTCTTTTAATTTCATTATATTTCAAGATATACTAATTAGTTATATTTAAGTTTCATATCTATAGTAAGAATAAAGTATTTATAGCTATAATTTTCGAGGTAAGTTGAATCTAACCTTATATCTTTATTTCTTTAAATACTTTTATAAAGCTTCCAGTATAGTATTTATTCGCTTAAGAAGTATATTAGTACTTAGTTATAAAGAAATATTACTACTTATCAAGTTATAGGTTAGAATTAGTAACATAACTTACTTCTACACTTTATAGTTTTTATGTATACTTTAATAATTACTCTAATATATTCTATACTTCTCTTTAACTCTAAATATATAAAATAGATATTTAAAGATATATACTATAAAAAATGGAATTATGTTTTAAACCTTTATGCCTAAAGACCTTATTATTATACTTCAAAGCTTTAATGTTAATATTAAACGAGTACTTGAAAAATAGAATGAAACTCTTAAAGATTACGATTTTAATAGCTCGAGTACAATTAATAAGATAAAAATGTAAAGATTAGTAATTCTGTTCATCAATATTGCAGCTAAAGCATAGCTACTATAGCCCTAATCATAAAACTAGAATTTAAAAGTAATCTGTTCTTTAAGAGTAATGTATAAAATGTTCTTATATTCTATATAATAGATCTTATATTTTACTTTACTAATATTATAAACTTTCAAAACTTCTTAAAAAGACTAGTATTTATTATATCTTAAATAATATTAGTAATATCAATACTTTATATAATTAGAACAAAATAATTAAGAACCTTTCTACTAGAATATTTTAATTACTAGTGCTAGAACTTTCTATTACTTTTTAGGAATCCTTAAATAATATCTATAATATATTATTAACAATAGTACTATTTATAAGAGAACTTATACTATACTAACTATACTACTATAATCATTAATCTCTTATAAGAAATATAATATTTAAAGACGTATTAGCTATTTTCAATATCAATAACTACAGTTTTAGAATGATTACTCCTTTATAATTAAGATGAAGAGTTTAGCTTGATATCTTATTAATAGTCCTATTTTTATCACTATTAAAAAGAAATAAAATTTATAATTAGAGTAATATAAAAAGTAATCTTATATAAGTATAATTCAATCTTTCTATTTCTACTAATTATAATAGAAATATTAGTATTTCTACAACTTTCCTTTAATATAAACTTCATATTATACTGAATATAATTTCTTATAAGGACTCTTTAAAATATTGTAAAGTACTTTATATTTTAGAAGATATAAACTATAATATTTAAATTAGAAATAAAAGAGTCTTGGAGAAAATATTATTAATATCCCTTTTAATGATATATTTATTATATAATACCATAGTTATTTGAGCTAGAAAACCAACTATATATTTACTATTATATAAAACTTCAAACCTTCCTCAAACAGTCTAAATGTAGAATAAATAACTACTTAATTCTTTCTCTAGTAAAAGTAATTAATATATAGTTTTTATAAGTTAATTGAAAGTATATATTATAATGATATATTAAAATATAACTTAGTTTATATTTTAGAATTTATAAAGCCTTATCTAAGTTTTAAATGTATCTATTACTATTTCAAGTGTTCAAAGTAATATTTCAAGTTTCTATTAATATATTTAAAATATTATAATTAACTCACTATATAAGAATACTTTACAGAAATACTATAGAGCTTATATAGAGTTTTATATACTCAGTCCCCCGTCTAATAGGTAGTTTTATATAATACTTAGTAAATGATTTCTATAATAGAAAAATACCTAGTTATATATTATAGCCTATATATTTCATTATAGGTAAATATAGTTGAAAGGACTCAGTAGTATAAGTATTACTTTAAATCTAGCTTTGATTTGAAAGTTAGTATAGACCTTATGAAATTAGAAAGTTATAGCTTAATATACTAGTGGTAGCTTTGAAGTATTAAACTTACTATAATAATACTTATAATATTAACTTATACTAGTTAGGTACTGATAATACTATTAGTATATCGTGATAATACTAGCTATAGATATAGAAGAGAGTGATAGACTGCTATGGACTAACTAATTGTCTTATGATAATTCTACTACTACTACTACTAATAATAATAATAATAATAAGAACTATTACTATACTTAACCCCTATAATTTCAATATAGATCTTAACCTTATAAAAGTTATTAATAACTATAAGAATTATAACTACCTTTATAAAGGCCTAAAGAGGCTAACTTTATATAAAGGTAACTTTATTATTCTTTCTAATCCCCTTAAGATAACTATAATTATATTTAACTTTCATATATTATTAGAAGATGAAACTATTAATAGAGCTAAAAGAAATTAAAATAATAAGGAAGAATCTAATCTTTAGAAGTAGGGTATTTAAAGATAATTCTAAATACTTTAAATAAATCTTAGAGGTAGCCTATTAGGTATTTAAAAAAGTCTATATATTGAATTTTATTATATAAGTTGTATTAGCTAATAGTAGAGAAGGTATAACTTAAGGTTAAATATATTATAAGACTTATATGCTATTAGTATGATTTGACTGTAATTTTAAGACTTAAAGTAACTATCGTTACAGCTATTAGTATAGGGTAGGTTGGGATATAAATCCTAGCTGGGAGTTAAATGTTCTCTATATAAAACCAAAGACTTCCTCTATAGCTTGTATAATAATTAAAATAATCTTATCTAAGAATATAGAATCTAAATAGTTATAAATTATAAATATATAATTCTACATATAGTATTTCCTTAATAGGAAAACTAATATATTATAAGATTATGAACTTTATATATTCCAGTAATAGAAGAAATACACTTACCCATTTTAACTTTATATCTTATCTTATTATTCCAAAGGTATTGTAGTTATTTATTATATAATAGAATATTCAAATTTAAGAGATTAAAATACCTTATAATATACTAAAAAAGTATTTTAGAAATATAAATTATCTATAATACTAAAATAGTTATAGAAAATCATAACTTATATTATTGTATCTTTCTCTATATTGTAATAATAACACTAGAGTATCTTATTTATATATTTAAAGAATTAACCTGTTATATAAACTTAGTTTAAATATTCTATTAGTATTCTTTTATTTTCAAAGTATAGAAACTATAGAAAATAATAAAAACTCTTAAATGTTTCTCTATAAAATCTATTATATTCTTTATATAAACCTCTTTAATAATATTAACTCAATATTATTAATTCTTTTTATTATTTATCCCTATAGAGTTTTATATATTTAGCCCCCCTACCTAATAGGTAGTTTTATATAATACTTAGTAAATGATCTCTATAATAAGAAAATACCTAGTTATATACTATAGCCTATATATATCTCTATAAGTAAATATAATTATAAAGACTTAGTAGTATAACTACTAGTTCAAACCTAGCCCTAACTTAGAAGCTAGTATAGGCTTTATAATAATCAATATATAAAGTTATAGCTTAATATATTAGTAGTAGCTTCGAAGTATTGAACTTACTATAGTAGTACTTATAATATTAACTTATACTAACTAGATATTAGGAATACTACTAATATATCTTAATAATACTAGCTATAGACATAAAAGAGAGTAACGGAAGACTAGCCGACTATCTTATAATAATACTACTAATGATAATAATAATAAGAATCGACTGCCCCTAGCTACTATCTATTCCTATACTTAACCGTTATAATCTTAATACAAATATTAACTTTATAAAAGTCGTTAATAATTATAAGAATTATAAATATTTTTAACAAAGTCTAAAAAGACTAACTTTATATAAGGTCGATTTTACTATCTTCTCTAGTTTTTTTAAAATAACTATAGCTATATTTAACTTTAACATATTATTAGAAGATAAAGCTATTAGTAGAGCTAAAGAAAATAAAGTTAAAATAATAAAAAAGAATCTAATATTTAAAAGTAGGATATTTAAAAATAATTCTGAATATTTTAAATATATCTTAGAAGTAGCCTATTAAGTATCTAAAAAAATATATATATCGAAATCTATTATAGAAGTCGTCGTCAGCTAATAGTAGGGAAAGTATAACTTAAGGTTAAATATGTCGCGCTAGGACTTATGTACTATTGGCATAACTTTGTTATATAATATTTAAAGACCTGAAGTAACTGTAGCTATAGCCGTCAGTATAAGGTAGGTTAGTATATAGGTCCTAGCTAGGAGTGAAATATTCTCTATATGAAGCTAAAGACTTTATTATTTATCCCTATAGAAATAGAATTTCTTAAAATATTTGATTCAAGTATTTTAAAGGGTTATCAGTACTTTGTGACTTTTAGGAAATTACTTAAAACTAATTCTTAAAAAGCTTTAAAATAACTTTAGTAACTAATTATATTAAGATTAAAGTAATCCTATAAATAATAAATCTTAGTTTCTATTGAAAAGGTATTGTACTAAGTAGACTACTAATTAGTATTAGGATTACGGTTCATACATACTTTAGGGCTAACAACAGTCGGTCGGGTATAACATACCTTTTATACCTTATTATAGTAATACAAACTTATGCTATAGTTAGTCTATATATATATCCCTATTAGAATATATATATAATTAATTACTATAGGTTTAATCCTATAATATAAAAGTCTTAATGCGATTCTTTATTTAATATATTAAGGTTTCTTATATAAATAGGCTAATACAACTATAGTAAATCCTTATAGGAGGATATTAGGATTATAGTTAATATATACTTAAGGGCTAATGATAGTCAGTTGGGTATAATATACCTTTTATACCTTAACAATTAGTTCTCTTAAAAACTCAAATAGAGTATTTTAATAGATAACTTGATTTTAAAATATATTAAATTAGCATAATATATACTTGTAACTTGATAGTTCTTCAATATTATAAGACTCTTAATTATAATATATAATTAAGAAATAACGTCTAATATAGTCTATATATAACTTAGTATAGTTATATGAATTATATATAAGTAAATATAGCTATATATATTATATAAGGCTTTATTTCAAGTAGTTTACATAAGGTGAAAGCCTATAGAAATAATGCTAATACTTAAGGTTTAATTAGTATAAACTCTACTTCTCGAATATATTATTCCTTAAAGTTATTATAGCTATTAATTCATCTGGGGGGTAATATAAATTATTCATAATCTTACTATATAGGTATAAAGTAGTATTTTAATTATTTACTATGATTATTATTATATTATATAATATATAGTATTATATAAAGCTTAAGATCTATAGTATAGTAATTGTTTACTAACTACTATATATTTAGCTATAGCTAGTATTAGATACTTAATACTTATTACTAGTAGAATATAGAAAGTATACTACTATATATATAGTAATATGTATATGTTGGTTAATCCGGAGGGTAATATACGCTATATGTAATCTTGCTATATAGGTACAAACTAGTGTTCTAGTTATTTATTATTATTGTTATTATATTATATAGGATATAGTACTATATAAAGCTTTAGATCTATAGTATAGTACTTACTTACTAACTATTATATATTTAATTATAGCTAGTATTGCATACCTAGTATTTATTACTAATACCTTTATAAAAAGCATATTAAACTATACTTTTAAGTAATTTATTAATTTAAACTATATAACTATTTAAATAGAAAGATAGATAATTTGAATAGAATAGAAAAATAGATATTTAGGTATTATTAAAATAAAAAGTATAGATTATTAAAAGTATTGTTTTTCGTATAAATAAATAGGTATTAAGGTATATAGTAAAAAGAAAAAGTTGCTAGTATTAGTTATACTATATTATAAAATATATAGTAACTATATGTATTACTATATATATAGTAGTATACTTTCTATACCTTATTAGTATTAAGTATTAAGTATTTAATACTAGCTATAGTTAAATATATAGTAGTTAGTAAGTAATTATTATACTATAGATCTAAAGCTTTATATAATACTATATATTATATAATATAATAATAATAA
>QAPG01000947.1:0-12549 GCA_004366825.1 Colletotrichum spinosum
GGTTAGAGTTATATTTTTAAATTTAATATTTGTTTCTTTATTTTCTTCTTCTTCTTTAGTATTTTTATTAAGTTGTATAAGATTTTTAGTAATAGAAATCTTTTTAATTAGTATTAAAGTAATATTAATTAAGTTTAAGTTATTAGTTTTATCTTTTTTCTTTTTTTTCTTTTTAGAAGAAGTTTTAAGAGGATTTTCAGATTTTATCTAATTAGGAGTTTTTTTAGGATAAAGACTAAAATAGTCCTCTTTAGTATAACTAGTTTTTTTTATAATAGTTATAGAAAATACTTTTTTATTTCTTCTAGGGTTTCTTAATAATTTTAGGAGAAGACTATTTAATAATTTTATTTTTAAAGTTCTTCTTAGTTATAAAATTAACTGAAGAAGTATAAATTGTCTTTCTAAATTTATCTAATAGATTAAAGAGTAAAGAATCTAATTTATAAGAATCTTTATTAGATTTAAGATTCTAAATAATTAAAATAATAAAACTTTTATAATTTTTATTTAGACTATATAAAATATAAATAATAATAATTTGATTATATAGTTCAACTTTATTATAAGAGAAATTATTAATAAGTTCTTTTAGTTTATTTAAATAGTTTTCTATAGACTTAAAGTTATTAAGAGTAATATTAAAAAGTTCTTTATAAGTAAGAAATATATTAAAAAGACTAATTAGTTTATAAAGTCTTTTTAAATAATTTAAAATATTAGAAATATTAGTATTATTTCTAATAAGTCTTAAAAGACTATTTCTATAGTTTAACTATATATAACCAAGAGTCTCCTAATCCTTATTAAGATTAGTTAAAGAAATATATTTAGTTAAAGCTATAAAGATATTTTACTGATAAGTAAAGCTTTTATATAGATAGACTAAATATTATAACTCTAAACTCTTTTTAATTTTAAGATAGAATATAATTTAGAGTTATCTATATTTTTGAATAATAACTTAAGAAAGTAAAGTAGTTATTGGATAAAGATTTTATTAAAATCCTAAAGTAAGATTGAAATATTTAGAGACTAACTCTAGTAGATTATTATTAACTAGAAAATGAATAATAATATGGTTTAATAGTTAATTAATAATTTATATATTTATAACTTATAGTAGTTTAAAGTTGAAATCTTATAAGAGATATTTCTTTATAAAAGTCTAAGAGGATCTAGAGTTTTAATTTATAAAAGTTATAATAGACTTAAGATTCTAATTTATAAATACTTTAGTAGACTTAAAACTGTAATTTATAAAGGTTTTAATAGACTTAAGATTCTAATTTATAAAGGTTTTAATAGACCTAAGAGTTAGTTTATAAAAAGTCTTAGTAGATTTAAAGTATAAGAGATTTTTAACTTCTACTATTTAACTATTTCTTTTATTAGTTTAATAGTAAGCTTATTATTCTAATTAGTATAATTTTCTTATAGAGTTATTTAGTATTAAATTCATTTATTAATAAGAAGAATTAGTTAGTTAGTTAAAATAAGTATAAAAAGAATAAGCTATAAAGTTTTATAGAGATAGTTAAGAGAAATTTTATATAAATAGATAAGTAGTAGAATACTTATAATTAGGTAGTATAAACTTTAGTATAATCTGAATAAGTATTAATAGAGATAAAAATATTAATATTAATAATAAGTATAAGTAGGGATATAATATTATATCCCTACTTATACTTATTATTAATATTAATATAATTCATTTATTAATAAGAAGAATTAGTTAGTTAGTTAAAATAAGTATAAAAAGAATAAGCTATAAAGTTTTATAGAAATAGTTAAAAGAAGTTTTATATAAATAGATAAATAGTAGAAGGTTTGGAATCAATTAGTATAAACTCTAATATAATCTGAATAAGTATTAATAAAGATAAGGATATTAATATTAATGATAAGTATAAATAGTAATATAATATAAAGAGAGAAGTTAATATTAAACTAGGCTTATAACTATAACTTATTAAACTAGTAATAAGTAATTAGTAGAAGGTTAAGGGGAATTAATAACTCTTAATTATTAAAAAATAAGTTATTCAGAATAATATCTAAAAATAGTACTAATATTCATATAAATGGTAATAATAATAAGGAGTTCTAATTCCATAGGAAGTAGGGAACTTCGTAGTATTAATATCTAAATAGAGTTTATTTTCAGAAAGGTTGATTTTATATAATATAGAACCTTCAGCTCTACTATACTTAGGCTACTAAGGTAGTCTATTTACTAAATATTTTAATATTATAATTCAATCAATTTAGAGTGTAAATAATTAAAGTAGTATAACCTTAACGCTAATAATTGATTTTCTATAATAAATAGAACATATATGGTTATAAGAGTAATAAAGAATACTCAAGCCCTTATTTACCTAAAATAAGTTATTAGGATCAATATAAGTAATAGTTAAACAGCTAGAATTCTAACAAAGTATAATAGTAGTATAGGCTAGAGATACCTATTAGATATAATAAAAGTAATTTTTATAATACTAAATTATTATAGAGAGCTCTAGTAAAAAGATAGGAATATAGTAGCCTTGAGAGCTATTTTTACTATGAGTAGTAAGGACTATAAGAGTAATAATATATTTACTACGTATAATTGAAATATTAACTTAGTAGCTAGTAATATATAACTTGAAACTAATAGTAAAGAAAAAAGAACTCTATTTATACTTACCTTTTAACTTTAGATGTTTAAATAAAATTAGCTGTAACTTAATTTATAAATCTAAAAGAAGCTATTCCTATTATACTTATAATAATAGTTAAAGTAAGTAGAGATAATTGTATTAAAAGGCTAATTCTTATTATTGTTAGAATTGTCGAATTGACTATACGGCTAAAAGGATATAGGCTTATATAATACATGTTACTAATGTAACTGTTTATAGGCTTAAGTACTACAGTACCTTAATCTAATATACCCCCTTAGGGCTACTAGAGTCTATTAGGCCTATTCTAACTAGTAGACTTAAGCCTATATATAGAGTATTTCTATATATATACAGAGTATCTCTACGTATATACGGAGTATCTCTATACATATAGAGTATTTCTTATCTATTTTCGCTAGGTATAGTAATAGGACTCGAACCTATAGCCTAGAGTATATAAGACTCTTAATTGTCGAATTAACTATATAGCCAAAAGGATATAGGCCTATATAATATATATTATTAATATAACTGTTCATAGGCTTAAGTACTACAGTACCCTAATCTAACAAGAATTGCCCTTTATAATATAGTTACTATAAGTATAAATATTAAGCTTTAAAGGAGTATAATAATAGGAAGGGTTATTATTAGTAGGTTTAGAATTAGTAGTAGTAGTACTAGTAGATATAGTAATAGGAAGAATATAAAAAAGAGAAATGTAAGTAGAAAAATAGTAAAATAGAAGTATCATGATAAATATAGAACAGAAAGTTGTATAATTCTGAAGAAAACAAAATAGGACTATATAAAAAGAAAGATATTTCTTATAAATTAATAGAAAGAAGAATATACTATAAGATTATTTGAAGTAAATATAGTATGAATTCTCTTATTAGTAGGACTATTTAATATTACTAGTATTTAAGTTTTCTTATTAATAAGACTATTTGATATTAGTACTATTTAGGAGAGGGATTTTAAATAGATTTTTCTAATTAGTCGGACTAACTTAGGGAACTAGAGGTTATTAATATATTATTAAATTTATTAATACTAATTATTATTATAATAATAAGGTGGAAGAATAGTAAGACGTATATTATAAACTTAAGCCTTAAAGCTTATATAGGGTATTACTATTAGAACTCTATATAGCTACTATCCTTTTAGTCTACTAAAAAGTTTTTACTTGAAGTATAAACTCTTTAAGTTTGTTATAATACTATTGAGGTACTACTAAAGTATCTCTTGTAGCTAGCTTCTAATAATTCCTATAGGAATAAACTATAAGGAAAATTAATAATTCTTAGTAAATACTACTAAAGAAGTTTATATAAAGAATATTATAAATCTTGAGGAAAGGAATTTCAAGATTTGTTTGACTTTCTATAGTTTTTATATTTTGAAAACTTAAGAATATTGATCTAAATAGTTAAATTAAATTTATATAACAATTTAAATCTTTAGATATATAAGTAGAATATTTTAGTATTAATATTGATATATAAATGAAAATATAATAGTATACATTATTAATTTGTATAACTACTTTAATATTTTAAATACTTTATATTTCTAAAATACTATTCTAATATATATTAAGATATTTTAGTCTTCTAGATTCAAATATCTTATTATAAGGCTAGTAAGTAAAATATAGTTTTAGAAGTAGTAAGATATTATATATAAAGCTTAAGTAGTTAACTATATTCTTTCTATTATTCAAATATTTTGGATTTATGAATTTATATTTTTATTAGTTTTCTTATTAATTGAATCTTATATATTAAGTTATATATATATAATTTATAGTTATATAAATTTTCTATTTCTAAATAAAGTTATTTTAGTAATTATAGAGATAATATAATATTTCTCTAAAGTCTTTTTATATAATAAGATTAATTATAATATTTTTAATACTATAACAGAAACTCTAATTACTATTTTAAATACTTAAAATAATAAGAGATACTTTTGAAATATAGATAGACTTTTATACTTTCTAAAGTATAGGTTGAGCTATACTTTAATATATTATTATTATATATATATTTATTTTAGCTTATGAGAACTAAATATTAAATATTCTAATTAAAGAGAGAATTAAACAGTTATTAGATTTAAATTTAGATTTCTTAAGGAGAGTTTGGATTTTTAAATAATAGTAATTATATAACTAACTTCTTTTGAAGTAATTATAATATCATATAGTAAGTATATTATAAAGATAGACCTTAGTAGTATTTCTTTAAGACTTCTTTATTTTTAAACTAAAAGCTTTAGTTAATATCTTCTAAAATATAAAATATTATATAATCTTTTAAAAGGTGCTTATAAAAGATTATATTTAATATAATCCAAAGTTTATATATTTATTAAAAGCTATAGACATATTAGGATTCTTATTAAACTTAGTAAAAGTAAGAAAATTAAGTTATATTTATGTAATATTACTTTTTATATTATTTTAAGTAAAGAGTTTATCTTTTTTTAATAGTTATAAAAACAAGACTATTAGTAAGATATTAGGCTAAACCATTTATTTTAACTATAGAGGAGTAATTATTTTAAAATTATAACTATTAATATTCAATATAATTACTAAGTTTTCAAATACTATATATCTCGTAAGAGATTAATCACTTTAGTAATATAATTAGTATAATATAAGCCTTCTTCTAAGTATTATTACTACTAGTAATATATTATAGATATTATTTAAAACCTCCTAAAAGATAATAAATAGCTCTAATATTAATACTTAAAGTCTTTAATAGAAGGTTTCTTAATTACTTTACCTTAATTATATAAAGTATTTATATTACTAATAGCTACTTAAAGTTTAATAGATATTACTTTATTTAGGAAGTATGTAAATCTTATAGTATTAGTAAGGCAAAATATAAGATTTATTATATAGAGTATGAGAGTGCCTCATATATTACCCCTAGGGAATATATTACCTTTAATCTTTACTCCTATTATTAAACCTATAGTAATTATATTTTAGTTTTAGTGTTTATAAATAGAGCTAGTAATTATTCTTAGGACTTTTATCTTATTAGTTATATTAGAGTTATTATTAGAAGAGTATTTAAAAGCTTTATTATACTCCTTAAGTGTTAGTATAATATTGATATTAAAGCCTTTAAGTATAATAATAAGGTTCCTAAATATAAGAATTTAGAATACAATTTAATTGCTTGAGATATATACCTTAAGCTATCTATTCTATATACTTAAGGTTAAAATAGAGATATTAAGTATATTAAAATAATTATTAAGGTATATGTAAGAGTTAAAAGATATAAGAATAAACTATTTTATAAATTCTAATTTGAAATTCTTTAAGTAGTAATATTTCTTTATAATTAGATATTAGTATGTTTCAGGCTAATCAATGTTATATTAGAGATTTTATAAAGTTATTTAAAGAAATAATATTGTGAGGCTAGACTTAATTTACTTTTATACTTATAGTTATAAATATTTCATTCTTACTATAGATATAAAACTTAAGTATAACTGGTTAGTATACTTTAAGGAATGTATTTTTATTAGTCTTTTGGTCGGCTATACTTTAATTAACTAACATTAAATATAGAATCTATGTTGAAATAAGATTATAATAACTTATAATATCCTGTTAATAAAACTTTCTTTTTAATAGGGATTTAACCTTTCTATAAGATAGTTTCCAATAGTTTGATTCTAATGAAGTTGTTTATTAATTATAAGAATAAATAATTATAATAGAGTTAGTTAAGGTTAGTTTAACTATTTATTTAAGTTTTAATAAAAAGTTAAATAAAATAGTTTGTATTAAAATAAGAAGTAGCTATAATAATTTGAAGTTTTATATCTATATAGCAGCTATTTAAGAGCCTTATAAAGTATTATTCAAACTATAAAATTTAACTTAATAATCTCTCTAAAGTTACTTACTATATTCCTTTATAATCATAATTATAGAGATAAGACTATAGGGGGGTAAGGAGTTTAAATATCTTGAGGAAGAGTCGAATATAAGCAATAGATAAAGTATTATATTAGAATAGTTAGGAGATCTTTATTGAAAACTACTTTTTGAGCTTATACCTTTTAGTTATTTTAAGATATTCTAAGATATTCTAAGATATTCCTATTTAAAGTTATAGAGTAATATAAATATTTAACTAAAAGGAGTCTGATGAATTTAACTTTCTTAAAGACTCTAAGATATAGGTATTATAAGTTTTAATAATAGATTGTAACTATAAGGCGAATTAGATATTAGAAAACTACGTTTTTAGCTAATACTTTTTAGTTTTTTGAGATATTCTAAAGTATTCTAAGATATTCCTATTTATAGTTATAGAGTAATATAAATAGTTAACTAAAAGGAGTCTTATGAATTTAACTTTCTTAAAGACTCTGAGATATAGGTATTATACATTTTAATAATAGATTTTAACTATAAGGCGAATTAGATATTAGAAAGTACTTATAATATAGAGGAGTAGAAGCTTTTATTCTAAAAGTCTTATAGTCAAAGCTATTATTATTACTTATATCTTACTTAGTAATACTTATTTATCTATATATAAAGATTTTAATAGTAGCTAAATATATTTATCTTAAGAGTTATATTAAATTATATCTTTAGAGTAAAGTTGATAGAGCTTTTATAAGGAATTTGAAAGTTTTAAAGTATTACTAAGTTTATATCTATAAGCTTAATAAATATAAATACTCCTTAAAAATTAAAATTCAACTAATTATCTATAGAGATTAATAGTGATAAGATAAGTATAAGATTTATATAGTTATTCTAATAAATATATTACTTTAAATTTTTAAAATAATTACTAATTACTTTAATTTTAAACTATTTTAATATAATATAATTAATATTCTTAAATATATAGTATTTAATAAATTTATTTATATAGAAATACTACTAGAGTACTAAATACTGAATACAATCTACTACTTTAATAAAATATTATATAACTTTTAAAAATCTCTTCTTTCATAATAATACTACTTAGAAGTAAGCTTTAAGTACTTTAGCTTTAAATCTACTATAAGAAAGCTATATTACTAACTTAAAAGGTATATTATCTTCTTCTTCTATATTAATAACTATAGATTCTTTTTCCCCTTAAAAATACTTCTAATGTATTTATATTATTAATAGACTTTTAATAGAAGTATTATGTTATAAAGAATAAAGACTTATAGTAGTTTCTTAATATTAAAGTTATCTAAAATTAAATAGTATAATAATTATAATTCTTATAAGTGATATATATTAAAAAGCTTCTTAAGTATCTCGTAGAAGATATATAGTATATCAAGTACTTTAAAACTCCTCTAAAAAACTGAAAAGCTCTTATTATAAAATAACCAAGTTCTTTATATAGAGATTAGGTATTACTAATAAGATATTAACTTTATTAATCATACTATAGTTATAATAAGACTAGATATTATTTATATAGCAAGCTAATTATTACATTTTAATTGAAGCCCTTTAGATAATTATTATATAGAAGTTAAATAAATAATATAGAATTTTAATAAGATAAAAAGCTTCTACTTTAAATTCAACTTTATAGCTAATATTCTATTTAATAGTCTTATAGTTATTATAGACACTAGCTTTATAAATAATAATAATAATTAAAAGGATTCTTAAGTATATATTATATATCTCTTTAGAAGCTTAATAGTATAATAAGTTAATAAATAAGGTATTACTACCATTTTAACAATTAAAGTGGAACCCTAGATACTATTTTAAGCTACTTAAGAAGTTATTTTACTAATTACCCTATTACTATACTTCAAATAGATCTTATGATAAATATATTTAATAAGAGTAAAATATATAAGCTTTATCTTACTATCTAAATTTAATATAAGAACTAGTAAATAATAAGCCTTATAACTATTGAAATAGTATAACTATTTATAAAGCTATAAGATATCGGTATCTATAACTACTGATTATAATAAGAGGTTTTATAGAGGTATTTTGAAATTAAATACATATCTTTAGGAAACCTTATAGCTAATAATTTATAAAGTCTTTCTAGAGCTATTAATTTAGTATTTTGAAAATTCAGATTAATATAGTACATTAGTTAAACTATTTAAACTTATAATAAGAAGAAGAACTTTAAGAAGGATCCCTAATATTTAAAAGTTCTAATAAAGTTTTTAACTATTAGTTAGAAATAATAAATCCTATCTTATAGTAATAATAAAATTGAATAAAAAGCTTAGAAGTATTAGAGATACCTTCTAATTAATAAGAGATGTCTAAATAGTTTATAAAAAGTATTATTCTTTCTATTATAAAAGTAGAAGTTTAATAAGAATAATAAGGTAATAGAAAAAGCTTCTTAGAAGATATCAATAGAAAGTTTAATTAGTATTATTTAAAAAGATTAGCCTATAGATAGAATCCTTTAAGCTAAGGGGTATATTAGGAATAATATACTTATAATATAGAATTTATACTAATTAAACCTTAAGTATAAGTATTATCTCTATAAGCTTTGCTTTACTTAAATTATTTAAATAAAGCTTCGCGTAATCTATATAGCTATATTTAGTTATATATAATATATATTAGATTTTACCTCATAATTATATAGAATAGGTTTACTCTATTTAAATTACTGAAAATAAAGCTATATATAATAAATATAATCATATTTAGTTATATATAATATATACTAAATATTACCTCCTAATTATACATAGTAGTAAATAAAAAAATCTAATTTATTTAATTTATAGAATTATATCTTTTTAATTATTAAATAAAACTAAGTATTAATATTTAATTTATAATGAGTAGAGAGACAAAAGAAGTGCTCAGTAGATCAGGTATATATTAGTACAATCCCATGAGGTAGAGGTAATTGATATATGGGGTATTAATACAAAGTATATCAATTACCCGTCAACATTCACTATACTAATACTCACGCAGTCTCATCATCAGTATTGTCACCAAAAACAGCCTTAAAGATGTCGTCGCCAGGTCTAGACGAGCTCGTAAAAGATGATATCGTCGGCCCCTCATCACCAGCCGTCCTCAAAGCAGACTCCAACAATATGTAGGGAGCTGTCCGAGCAGTTGTGATCGCATTTGCCTCCGTCCGCAGTACTAGCGAATCCTCATCGTGTGCGACGTGAGAGACGCTGTGTCGTCTTTGCGCTGCCCTTTCGCCGCTTGGCTCTCCATGAGATTGGACCTGTGCAGGTAGCCGCACATTGAAGCGCTTGCACAACAGCCTAGTTGGTAGAAAACCTTCTTCCACTCGAGTCATCTCCCCGTAAATGCCCGATCTGGCTGCCACGTCACCCGAAATGACCGGTTCTCTGCGCGAATGAGTCGCTCCCGCGTCCCGGTGACAGTCGTCTTTCTCGGGATAAGCACCGGCGGCAGGACTGCGACCACCTGACGCCGTAGTAAACCGTGAAGCCATGAAGCCGTTCATCGGTTTATATAGTTGGGCGCATTCATGGAATTCCTGCAGCTCTTTCAGAAAGTCATCGTCCGACATAGCGTCTGGTCTCCGCAGGGGCGGTTGCGGAAAGCCCGCTGCATCTTGCAGAAACAAGACATATCTTTTTCTTTTTGCCTCGTCGGTCAGATACGGAGCCCCAGCACCAGTGCCACGGCTCAGTGCTGCAACAGCGGTAGCTCTGGCCAACATAGGTAGACTGGCCACCTTATCTTGCATTGACGATTCCGCAGGACTGGAAGATTGGAACGGTAGTTCGCCCTTGGCCGGAGGAAGGTCCACCTTGCCAGAAGCCAGAGCCAGTCGCTGCCGAGATGCCTCAGACAAGAAGTCGAAGACAGATTTGCCCGGCAGAGCCGTTTCCCCCAGCAACGCGGCCCTCGACCGGAGGTTGGGCGGAGTCACTTGAGCACCTTCCGCCTTGGTGGCTGAAGAACTTGGATGGTGCCTACCCAGCATCCAGTCTGGGGGTATTGCAGGAGAGGGATAGTGACACCATGTATCCACTAGACAGCGTTCGCTTGCTATGGTACCATGGGTGAATCCCGCCAGCGGCTGCTTTTCATCGAGGCATTTGAGGTTGTGCCGACCCCGAAGGACAAAATGACGCTTCAAGCGCGGCTGAGATCCAAACGACGAATGCGCAGTCATGTCGCAATCCACATACCTCTTCGTTGGCTTTGTTGTCGTAATTTTTTTCTTCTTCCTCCCCGCCCTATCACCTCCAATGACTCGATGATATGCAATTCGTGGTCCTATGTCGTAGGGATCGTCGTCGTCCGAACCAGTATCGTTCAGTACGCCTACGCCTAGGCCGCCCTGTCTCGTACCCCGTTCCTTTTGGAATGTAAGAGGCTGGCCAGTATCCCAATTTTCTGACCTGTTGCGACTCTGGTTGCTGGCCCCCCCGCTTTCACTGTCAAAACCACTCACGGCACGGTTTCTGAATGAGCTGAGACGGTGGTGGTCGTCTTGTGTGCTAGCCAGTTGCCGAGGGGCAGTGTAGCTTTCGTATCCAAGGCCTCTGTAGCCAGCCTTGTGATTGAAGGTAATCAACTGGGTGTCCTTGGGACCAAACAAGTGGGTGGTTTCGGCTGTAGATGGTTGAGCCATGGCGACGCCTAATCGCGCTTTCCTCCGTATCTTGGGGCCGACCCCCTGGCCTTGTTTCCAGCCCATCCTACGAAGAAGTTTGAGGCCCATAGTGTCACTTTGCGTCAGTTTGAAGCCCATCAGGTCCCTGCCATCGCGGCGCCACCCCTGGATACCAAAGCTATTGAATCGGTCGGTGGCTTGAAGTGGTTTATTGGCAGCGGCGTCGACAAGGTCTTCGTCGTCCATGAAATTCTCTGGTTGTTGGCCCTGGCGCTGGGGGCCGTCTTTGATGCGACTGGAACGGCTCGACACGAAGGTTGAGGGTGTCCATCCCTCTTTGGAGCCCACGGTGTTGTGATAGCTGCAAAAACCGGGTCAGATTCTTCAACGTCACAAACGAGCTGCCACGGCTGCCACAGCCAGTATATGTAAATCTTACCCGGCGCTCCATCCTCCCGTAAAGGCACCGTGTAGCCGTCGTAACCCACGATCGTCCCTAACTTGCTGTTTGTGGAGTGGCACGTAACTGCCATCATCGCGTGCGGCAGGGTCGAGGCGTGGTAGAGGCATACCATACGTGGCGTGTCCTGAGTCGGCATCTGGAACATCAGCCTCAAAGGCATCGCGAGATCTCTTTGAGAAAAACATGCGCCAAAGCTGACGTGTGTATTGAACGACAAACGTTTGGGGACGGTAAATCTGCCAAAGCGCCGACAGCAACCCAAATTTTAATAGACTACGCCTTTACGCTACTGTATCCGTACTGTACTTGGACTGGGTGATGGTAGGCTCTTGTTAGGGAGAGTTTTGTTGCACGTAATTAGGGGGGCAAAATCTGGTGTGTATTGTGTGTAACTAAACGTGGCCACGCACGCCACGCGAGGCTCCATTCCGAGCGGTTTAAGTGGGGCGAGGCCTGTGGAGATGGCGCCGGCACCCGAGGTTTAGCTGGTGTAAACTTGTCAGGAATAACACACTTAAGGAGTAGAGTTTGTACTAGATAAACCTCAGGCGCTAGTACTATCTCTACAGGCTTCACCCTATTTAAACTACTTAAAATAAAGCTTTATATAATATATATAGTTATATTAAATTATATATAATATATATTAGATTTTACCTTCTAATTATATATAATAATTAAGAATCTTATAATACTAAAGAACTATTAAACTAAAAATACATATTATAATAATTTAATATATTTCAAATATTAAAATGTCCATTAAAAATACCCCTCTTTTAATCCTCAA
>QAPG01000948.1:0-12559 GCA_004366825.1 Colletotrichum spinosum
AATTAATATATTAATAATACTTATAGTTATAAGATTTACAAGAAGTATTTCTATAGAAGATATATAGTATATATTAAGGGTATATTAGATTAATATATACTAAAGTCCTCTAGATAGAATTATTACTAATATAAAATATAATTCTTTCTACTAGAAACTTTAAAAGAAAGGCTAATAAGATAAATAGTAAAGTAAAAATCATATTAATTAAAACTTATAATAATATTAATAAAGTTAAATAATACTATATTTGTATAGAAAGCTTATAAGATTATATATAATAGAATATTAGAAATATCAAAAGAAGAAGTATTCTAAAGTATAGTTAAAATAGTTAATAATACTAATAATCTAATAGCTTTATACTAATCCTACTATTCTTAGAATATACTTATATTTTAATATATTATTACTACTATCTCTAGATATAATAAGATGTATAATAGTTATCTATAAAATAGTAGAAGAAGTATATAAGATATATTTTTAATACTAAGTTTTAGATATTCTAAATATATATAATAGCTTTCTAATAATATCTATCTACTAACTACTATTATTATTAGATATATATATCTATTAAGAATACTAAAACTAAATTAGACGTTTTAGGCTTATCTTAATTAATAATAAGATATATATTATAGAGATAGAAAGTAAGCCTAATACTTTCTAAATAATAATAGTTAAGCTATATTATTAGTTTTAAGTTAAAGAAAGTAATAATAAAAATCCCTATAAAAATAAAACTAGAGGGATTTGATTTAAAGAAATATTTATAATAGTAATATTTAAAGAAAAGCTAAAGTAATAAGAATAACTATATAAGAATAATACTTTTATTATAGAAATAAGCTTTTTTAATACTATATATTATAGTATCTACTTTATAATTCAAGAAGTAGAAATATTAGTCAAGACTATTAATTTCTATTAATATAGCCTTATTATAATACTAGGTAAGCTTTTTAATGAATTATATACTAAGGGGTAGGAAATCCTCTGAGTAAAAAGATTACTATATCTTAAGTATTTTAATATTTAGAAATATAAATAAATAAGAATCTTTAGCCTTAAGTTTATTAATAAGGTTAAAAGTATTAATAATATATTATATAAGAAGTTATAACTAGTCATTAAGAGATTTAATAATTAGGGGAAGAATTAATATCTTTATATAATTACTAATAATATAATAGGTTAATTATTACCTCATACTAATGCTATAAGTAATACTATATTTTAATACTTTTATAGAAGTCTACTTCTATAGTATTACTTAAATATATATATAAGTAGAAATATTACTAAACTACCTCATCTTAATAAAACTACTTATTAGCCTATAGTAAGTATATCTAGAAAGTATTATTATTATTATTATTTAACTATTATATAGCCTTATATAATTAGATATATATTAATATATAATATACTCTAACTACTATAAAAAGAAACTAAAAATAGAAACCTTATTATATAACCTATACTTTATAATCTTTAGGATAGATAATCTATACTTTAATATAATAAGTATATAAATAGATAATACTCTTAACTTCTACTTACCTAAATTTAATAATAAAGAAGAAAAAGAGTTCTAATGAGTAGGATTTATAGTAAAACTAAAGTTAATACTTATAATTACTAAATCCCTTACTTCTAATAAAATAGAATCAATACATATTAAATAATAAATATAAGAAATATATATAACTTCTATATATTAATTAGAACTATATTTCAACCTCTCTATTATAGCTTAATATTAAGACTTTATGAAAAAGGCATTAAGAAACCTAATAAATACTTTATATAAAAAGTAGATAACCTAGAATAAAGCTTAATATTTATCCCTACTAATATTAAGAAGATAAAGCTCTATATTCTTATTAATAGATCTTTTATGAATATTAAAAACATAATATCTTCATTAAAATTTATCATTATCCTAAAAGAAAAAAGAAATAATAAAGATAATAATACCTTTAAACTTAAAAATAATATTATCTACTTCTCTTCTATTAACTCAAAAGGAATCACATAAAATATATTAGCCTCTAAGGTTTATAATATAAGTATAGGAATTAATATAAAATACACAATTTCTACTACCTTTAGGTAAGTAACTAAATACCTAAAAATAGTAATTTATACTAATAGTAGTTTATACTAATTCTTACTCCTTCTATAAATATCTTATCTAACTAAGTATTACTAAAAGGAACACTTTATAATTGATATTATAACACTTTAATAATTATATAAGTAAAAAGAAATCCTCAGAATCTCTTAGATTAATAGTAAAAACAACCTTTTAAATAGTATAACTAAGGAATCTAATAACTAAACCCTTAAAAGGTTTATAATAATAAATAAGATAATAATATAAATAGAAAGATAAATTAGAAAAACTACTAATAGCAATAAGAAGAAGACATAAAAATAAGAAGAAGTATATATAAATAATAAAAAGAAGGCATATAGAATAATACAAAGAAAGCAATAGAAAGAAAGAAAGGCATATTATCATAAGAGTTTAAAGTACTTAATATAGTATTAAATAAAAGATATATTTTTATAGAGAAATACTATTTACAGTATTTTTATAGTTTTTAATATAATCAAAAAGACTTATATAACTAGAGGTAATTTTATACTACTTTTACATTTTATACTATTTTTACATTTTACACTACTTTTATATTTTATACTAATTTTAGCAGTTTATACACTTTAGCTATAAAAGAAAGTATTATTAGTACTAAGTTAAATATAGTATTAAAATGACTAAAGCTATGGTAATAAGTAACTAAATAGTTAACTTACTTATTTAAATTAATAAGAATAAAGAGATTATTATATAGATTTATCCCTATAGTATATAACATATATATGTATATTATAATCTAAATATAGATATTACGAATAGAGATAACTAATTATATACTATTTATGCAATCGATTGATTACAATATTTACTAGTTATAAACCAACAATTTCCTTTTTTTGTCTTTTTAGAATTTTCAATTATAACATTTCAAAAAGTAGTATTTTACTAGTTAGAAAAGTAAAACTATTAATATTCATTATTTTCAAAGTAGTTTTTAATATAATAAGTTATCTATCTAAACTATAAGTTATAGTTAGGATTACTACAGTACTTAAAGTAATACTAAAAACCCTAATCTTTAAATATAATTAGAAATATACTAGCCTATATAGAGTATAAAATACTAAGCTTGAAGTAGTAATTAGAAAAGATATAGATCTTTATTTTAAATATAGTATATAAGCCTCTGCTATACTTTATACTCTTATTATATAGTTTTGTAAAGTCTATAGCCTACCTAGCTAGTATATTATCAAAAGGAGTAATAGAAATGAGGTATAAGGAATATTTGTAGCAGCCTTTTTAATATTAAAGAAGCTTTAAAATAGTTAAGAAAACTTTAGTAAGACTAACTATTGAAATAGGAATCTCCTATCTTATACTATAAATATATAAACCACCTAAATTAACTATAGGTCTTTCTTCTTAATCTCTTATTATAAAGGTATTACTAGTATTATATATTGAACTTTAAATTAAGTAGTATAGAAAAATAGTATAAAATTTAACTCTTCTAATTTAAGATTATTAACTTATTTAGAATACTTCTTAAAATTACTCTTAAAATTAATATAGCATTTTAGAATGTCCTTAAGCTCTTTATAAATTTATAAAATAGACTCTTAGTATTAAAATAATTAGTATAATATTAGAAAGATTTAATTACTATCTATATTAATTTTAATATTCTATACCATAAAATAGGCTTTAGAATAACATATTATAGAAATACTACTTAATTATTAAGTTATTATAAGCTAATTCTTAAAATCGCCTTAAAATATTTAAAGGAGTTCTAAACTATAAAGTCTTATGTAAATATAAGAAACTATTTTATAAACTATATAAATAGAAACTGTTATGAAACCTTTATTTATAATATTTCTATAGTTGAGATTAAAGATTCAATTAAAGAACATTGAATTAAAGTATTAGCAGAATTTTATAAGCATAGAAATACCTAAAAAGTATTATTCTTATAAGTATAAAAATACTTCAAATAAATATCTGACTTCTAAAAATAAATTTAAATATTATTATAAAAGTAAGAGGGATATTATAAGAGTTTTTAAAGAACTATATAGGTCTCTTAAGAAGTTAAAACTAGAGAAATTATAAATCTCTAGTATGAAGACTCTAGTAGTAATTTGAAGAAAGTTACTATATTTACTAAATATACTTCTATAAGTAACTATTATAAATATATATTAACTCTTTCATAGTATTATAAGGAATACATTATTTTAAAATTAAATCAAGTATAATTATTAGTATCTTAATATTAACTATTTATAAAGAATTGGTATATGATTTAGAGGCTCCCAGCAAAATCCTCAAGCAGGGAAAGTCTAAAATATCTAAATAATAAATCTCACGATTTTTAATTTTATATAAGTCTTAAGTATAGGTTTTTATAATTACTTTTTCAATTATAATAAATCTTATTAATTGACAGTATAGTAGTAATAGAAAGGTTAACTATCCATTAGTATTAGTTTATCTAGAGAGGAATATATATTATATATAATCTTACTATATAAATATAAAGTAGTAGTCTAGTTATTTATTATTATTCTCATTATATTATATAGTCTATAGTATCATATAGAGCTTTAGATCTATAGTATAGTAATTACTTATTAAATTTCATATATTTAGCTGTAACTAATACTAGGCACTTAGTACTTATCGCTAGCAGGGCGTGGAGGGCATACTACTTTATATATAGTAATATATATAGTTACCGCATGCTCTATAATATAATACAACCAACATAAACCTTCTACTATTAAACGTATTAAAGAATACTAATTATAATATAATTTTAACTTATTATAACTTTTAAATAGAACTTTATTCAGATTATAAGTAGTATAAGATCTACAAGATATATTTAGATAATAGAATTACTATTCTAAATAAATTTAAAAAACTAAAGTTTTAATATTATTAGCTAGTTAAATAAAGACATATTGAAGATCTTACTTATAATATACTGTGAATACTTATCCAATTAAACTAAGTTTAGATAATAATTATTATTCCATAAACTCCTAATAAGTATACAATAAATATAATTCTTCTATATAATATAAATAAAGATTATTTAATTCTAATTTACTACTTTACCTCTCTTTGAATCTATCCTTTTTATATTACTACTAATATATAAAATAACTAGTTAAATACTATTAATATATTAAATTAGTATTTATAATACGTATTAGGAGAGGAACTTCTGCTTCTTTTTCATAATAAGAACTTTCCCTAAGTCTTCTTAAAGATTAAACTATTACTTCTTATTCTTATAAATTATTCTTCTTTTAAATTAAAGTATTAGTTAATAATATCTTGAAGGTTTATCATTAGGTAAACTTATTAAGGGATTACTACTCCTTATTAAATTTGGATGTAGGGGAGTTAGTCTAATACTTATTACCTATAGGCTTTATATTTTACTTTTAAAACTTAGGTATAGGAGAATAATCCTAACTATTATTAATTATAGGAGGTTTATTCTATTTTCTAACTTTAGTATAAAAAAACTATTCGAACTATTATTATTAGTATTTAGTTCAATTAGTATTACTGAATATGAAATAATATGAATAGTCTCTAAAAGAAAGGCTATTATAATTATTTCTCTATAGAATACTGTCAATAGCATAGATACATATAAATATATATATATATATATATATATATATATAAAGTGATTTTAAGCAAAAACCTATATAGTAGTCATAGTAATAATTTAGAAAGAAAAGAAAGTTAAAATAAAGGTTTTATAAAAATACTGTTAACATGTTAGGTTTTTATATCTCCTTTTAGCTTAAAGTAATATTCTAAATAAGTTTTATCTATACTTTATATAAAAGAGATAGCTCTATGTCTATCTATACTTTATATAGTTTTCTAAAAAATACCTAATATTTCTCTTGTTTTATTTATCATATATTTTAAAAGTCATATACATATATATAGAATAGAGATTCTCAACTAACTTTATATATTAACTAGTGTTTATTTAGATATAACCTTTTCTAGGGAGATATATTATAATAGTTTTATACCTATAGGCTATCATTCCGGATTATATAATCTACATTTGTAAGATACTTTCTATATAAGATGTACTTATAGATTTATATGTTAAATAATACTACTCTATAGATAGCTTGTAATATAAATAAAGTTTTACCTACCTATTCCTTTAGGCCTAACGGTATAGTTTGTAGCAAATTTATAAATATAAACTTAGTAATACTAATCTAATTCTAAGAGCATCATTTGATATAATTGTTAAAGTAGTTTATTTAACTATTATTATAATTTGAATATATTTACTTACTTTTACTCTATACTTAGAATAATATCTAAGCTCTTCACCCTATATATAGATTTAACTATAGACTTTACCTAATAATAGCACTTATATTCATACTAGCTTATAATTAGTTAAAGTAATAATAAAATTACTTATTATTATAAATGATTATACTTCTAGTTCTAATATTCAACCTTATTGTAGTAGGACATATTAAAATAATAATTAGAAACAGCGTTGTTAAAACTATAGATTCTCCCTATCCTAATACTTTAGCTAGAATATTCTAAGAAATATACTAATATTTTAAAAAGCTTTTATAAGCCTTAAGTAGAAATACTATTCTAAAAGCCCTTATAAAGGTCAAATTAAAATATACTCCTTATAGTATTTTTAAAGAGTTTTCTAAATTTATACTCTTAATTATTACTTACTAGAATATATTTAGCAAATATAATAAACCTTATTAAACCTCACTAGAGTTTTATAATACTAGAGATTTATAATATCCCTAGCCCTAACTCTTAAGACTTATATAAACTCTTAAGATATATTTATTAGAATAAATAGATAGGTAGGTAAATTAATAGTTGAGTTATTACTATAGATAGCTATAGAACTAGGAGAAACATGATATAATAAAAGTAGTTTTCTCAATATGAAGACTTATTTAGAATATTCGTAATAATACTAGTTAAATAGAAGGAGAAATAGTAATTCGATTGATAGTATAATTAACTATTTCTGACTATTATTCATAGAGATATTAAGGTTATTATATAAAGGGTTTATTTCGGAGTTCTAGCTATACTACTAGAGTTCTAGCTATAGTTATAATATATAGGTTATTATAGTTATAGTATATAAGATGCTATAACTATAGTATATATGTCTTAATATAATATATAGGTTATTATAGCTATAGTATATAATATATTATAACTATAGTATATAGGTTAAAGTATAGCATATATTATAATATAGCTATAGTATATAAGGTATTATAAGTATAATATATATAGGTTAAACTACTTCTAGTATTCTGTAAAAGAATAGACCTCTATACTTTTACTTTATTACTTAAAAACTACTAGGGGTAAAAAGGTAAAATAAGTATATATTTATAAAGTGACTTGTATACGATTTATTTATATACAAATATCATAGAACTACTTATTAATTCTATTAGAATAATAGAAATAGAAATTCTTTAGATATTAGAATAAATCTAATATCCCCCTATAAGGTATATATCATTAGTATATAACTAACTTATTTAAAGACTTAGAAACCTTTAATAAAAGTAAAAAGAGAACAATTATATATAAAGTAATAAAACTTAAAACTATAAAGGTAAAGAAAAAGAAAGACTTTTAAGATATTATTTCTTGAAATTTAAATACAATCTACTTAAGTTTTACTAAACCTAATAGCTTAGTTAAACTATTAGCTATATTATCTTCTATATTTATATAATATATAAAAGTATTTGTATCTCTAAAAGAATCTCATATAAAGTAATATCTTATATCTATATATTTTATCTTTTTATAAAGTTTAGGGTTTTTAACTAACTTTCTAGCTACTAAATTATTTCTAAAAATCTTAGGTTTCTCAACCTTAGATAAATCTAACTTTACATTCATATAATTATAATTATAATATAAATAAGCTACTTCTTTATAAGTATCTAATAGAACTAAATATTCAGCTTTATAAATAGATAGAGCTACCACTTTCTATTTTATAATAGAATAACTTATAATATTACTATTTCTTCTTAAGTAGAAAATATAAAAAGAAATAGACTTTCTATTATTTAGATTTCTTACCTAATCTAAATCAGTATATCTTATAATATTCTTAATAGAAAGTATATCCTTATAGTTATAAGTAAATCTATAATCTTTATTATTATTTAAATAACCCTATTTATAGTTAAAAGCTAGAAAACAATATTCATCTAGATTATAAGTAAATCGAGAATAAACTATTATTACAAAAGTGATATTAACTTTTATATTTAAAACTAAATAAAATAAAACTCCTAATTCTTACTTAAAATTCAGGATTTCAGTTTTCAAAACCTTTTCCTTATCTTTAAATAACTTAATATTATTTTCTATAGGAGCTTTAAAGTTATAAACAGTTTCTTCTTTATATTTTTAATAGTTTTCTCAGTGTATTTACTTTAATTAATAATACTTATTTTTTCCTATTAGTTTATAGATAGATTATAAATAAAAAAAGTAGAAAGTTCTCCTAAATTGTCAATTTTTATTTTCTTTTTGAAAGAATTATATACATAATGAACTATTCTTTAATTATTTACAACCAGTAATATATCGTCAATATAGCAAGCTAAAATAGCTATATAGGATTCTTTAATTAAAATAAGAATAACTTCATTATAAGGAGAAATAATAAATCCTATTAAATGAAACATATTCTTCAAATAATTATACTAAAGTTAAGAACTCTATTTTCAACTAAATAACGCTTTATATAATAAATAAATAAAAGTATGGTTTTTATTATTCTTATAAGTATTTATATTTATATTCAGATTAAATTCTAAAGAATTATTTTTTATATTTAAATAAAATCTAGTTAGTAGAAAAATATATATAGATTTATTAATATTAGTATGAGTGAATACTATAGTAATATTATATTATATTAAAATCTATCCTAAATAAATAGAAAGAATTATTATATATTTCCAATCTTTAAGCCTATAGGTAGTACTAAAGGTTTCTAAATAATTAATACCTAAATATTAATTATAGCTTTATACTACCTATCTAGCTTTATATATGGTTTCTTTACTTATATTATTTACTTTTAATTTATAAACCTATCTACCACCTAGAATATTAATATCTTTAATATTAACAGCAGATAGAAGTATTATTTTCCAACTATTTATAAATCTTATTTGTTCTATTTCTTTTATAATGGCTAGAATTATATTGAGGTGTAAAAAATATGTTATATCTAACCGACTATTATTAACCGTTAAGTATGTATTAACTATAATCCTAACATCCCCCTATAAGGGTTTACTATACTCGCATTAGCCTATTTGTGTAAGAAACCTCAATATATTAAGTAAAGAATCGTATTAGGACCTCTATAGTATAGGGTTAAACCTATAGTACTTAATTATATATACATTCTAATAGGGATATATATATAGACTATCCCCGCTTGACGTAGTAGTTTAACATCTAGCTGGCTTTTACTATTTTATAGTAAGAGTAATAAGTTCGAATCCTATAGCAAGTAACTACAGCTAGTAAGTATATACTTTCTAATTATATAAACTAAGTATAATAACTACTACTAACTATTAGCTTTTACTACTAGCTATTATTAGCTAGTGATTATTAATAGCTAGTAGTAGGTATTACTAGCTAACTAGTATTAGTATTATAATCTTATTATAATCCTTAATAGAATAATTATAATAGATAGGCTTATATTTTCCCTATTTATTAAATATTATATTAACTAACTATATTTACTATTTGAAATTTCTTCTATTTAAATAGTTCTTTAGTATTAGTAGTATATATAGGGTAAATGAGGTAAGAGCTAATACTTAGGTATAACTACTTTTAAAGAGTCTTAGAGAGGCATGTGACTTTAAATAGATTAGAGACCTTCAATATAACTATAATATATAGACTAACTATAGTATAAGGTCGTATTACTATAGCTTGTTAGAGTAAATAGATAGGTAGGTAAATTAACAGTTAAGTTATTACTATAGATAACTGTGAAATTAGGAGAACCATAATATAATAAAAGTACTTTTCTCAACATGAAGACTGATTTACAATATTCGTAATAATAATAGTTAAATAGAAGGAGAAATAGTAATTCGATTAATAATATAATTAACTATTTCTAATTATTATTCGTAGAAATATTAAAGTTATTATATAGAAGGTTTATTTTGGAATTCTAATAATAATAGTTAAATAGAAGGAGAAATAGTAATTCGATTAATAATATAATTAACTATTTCTAATTATTATTCGTAGAAATATTAAAGTTATTATATAGAAGGTTTATTTTGGAATTCTAGTTATATTACGAGAGTTCTAGCTATAGCTATAATATATAGGTTACTATAGCTATAATATATAAGACGTTATAATTATAATATATATATCCTAGCGTAATATATAAACTACTATAGCTATAATATATAACATATTATAACTCTAATATATAGGCTAAAGTATAGTATATATTATAGTATAGCTATAGTGTATTAGCTACTATAGCTATAGCGTATAAGGCGCTATAACTATAGTATATATAGTTTGAACTACTTCTAATATTCTATAAAAGAATAGACCTCTGAACCTTTACCGCATTTACTTAATAACCACTAGGGATAAAAAGATGAAATAAGAATACATTTATAAAGTAGTTTTTATACGATTTATCCATATAGAAATATCATAGAACAGCTTATTAATTCTATTAGAATAATAGAAATAGAAGGTCTTTAAATATTAGAATAAATCTCATAAAGTTTAATACTCTTTCTTTTATATAGATTATTAAATCTAATAACTCCCTTATAATATCCTAATTCTTATAATAATCTTTAAATTCCTAGCCTTTAGAGAAATACTTCTTCTAAATACTTTATTAATAATTATAACTATATTAAGTAGTATCCCTATATTTATAAAGCTCTACTAATATCTTAATCTAATACTATTTAAATAAATCTAAAATATTAACTATAAGAACTTCATAAAAGATATTACTCTTACTATTTCAAAGTATTTAATATACTAAATAGTATTTTATAATTACTTAAAGTTATATAGCTAGAAACTCTTTTAAATATTTAAATATACCTTTAAAGACTAACCTATTATAATATAATAACTTATAAATATCGAAATTACTTATTATACTTAAAACTTCTTTTTCTTTTATAATATTAAAATTAATATAAATCGAAAAAGGATTTTCAATTTCTTATATTAAATTACTTAATAAGACCTATTCACCCCTTAGATATTTAAAGAGATTACTAAGACTAATAAACATTATACTACCCTTAGGATTAATATTACAGAATTCCCTAAATAATCTAAAAAAACTATAGAAAGTAGTTAGAAGATTATACTACTTATCTATAAACCTAAACCTAAAGCATAAAAAATTAAACTTATTTTAACTCTCTTATAAGTAATAGAAGAAAGATAGTAATAATATAACTAGTTAGTTTATATGTTTCTAATACTAATACTATACTCCTCATTCTTCTAATTAGTCTTATTAATATATGGTTCTCTTAATATAGAGTTTCTCTATATATAAGAAGTAAACTATAAATATAATACCTTATAAGCTTAAAAGTAATTTAAATACTCCTTATATATTCTCTCTACTACTTCTTTTCATAATATTTCAACTAAATATATTATAAACCTTATAAAACCTTATAATAAGATAATAAAATATAATAGAAACCTATATAATATTCTTAAAATAAAACTCTATATATCTTATAATTACTATTTTAAGATTAATATCCCATACTATATATAAATAGGTATCTTCTTAATTATACTTAAAAACTAAATACTTAAATATAAATTTTAATATTTTAATAATCCTAATATTAACTTATAATGTAAATAGATAACTTACTATATTAAAATATATTTCAAAAATAATAAATATGAGTAACTATATCTTTCTAATAAATAGAATACTACTCTTTCAAATATAATAACTAAAAACCCTAATTAGAACAAAAAAGATACTTTTAAGACTTTTATCTTAAAGCTTATATATATCTAAAAAAAACCTTCCTACTAAAGTTCTATATAAATATAATATTCTACTTCTAATTTATAAGTATATATTATAATATACCTAAATACTAATTAGCTTTCTTTAGTCTTATTATAATATCTTAAAACTTTTATAACTAATTTTAGTTAGCTATAAGTTATATTATATTATTTTATAATATATAATATATATATTATAATAGTGGTTGTATTGAAGGTTTCTGATCTATTTAAAGTCACATGCTTCTTGGGGTCCTTTTAAAAGTAGTTGTACCCTATAGTTGGCTT
>QAPG01000949.1:0-12539 GCA_004366825.1 Colletotrichum spinosum
TATATATATATATATATATATAGAAGCTATTGAAATATCCCCTTATAAATAATAATGTAAATTTAAGTGATAAATTAGAATTCTAATTCTATTAATTAGAATTCTTATTATTCGTTCTACTAGACCATTAGATTTATAAGTATACAAAAGTCTAATATTCTCAGTAATATTAAAATAGGAATAAATATCTTTTATGTATTTATTAGTAAATTTATTACTTCTATTAGTATCAAATTGTTTTATTTATCTCTTATTATTATTGTTACTTACTAACTCTTTGAACTTTAAGAAAGAGTTTAGAAACTTCTTTAGTTAGTTCAATTTATAATATAAATCTCTAAGTAAACCTAGTTGATTTACTAATAAATAGAATAAATCTATTAAGTCTATTATTATCAGGCTACTATAGAGAAGGGGGGTATTAGGGGGCTATTAGAACTTCTATATACTAGCTTTAGCTACCGGAATAATAGATATTCTAGTGATATAAAGCTTAAATATAAGTATAAAACTATAGTTAAATATGGGGAAAGCTAAGTTTAAATAATTATATAGTATAACTTAGACTTATTAAGAAATCCTATTACTTAATATAAATCTAACTTAATATATTTAAATTTCTACCTACCTTTAGGTATACTAACTAGTAGGATTATAATAGTATGATAATAAAAACCTACTATTTAAATAACTTAGAAGTCTAAGCCTAACTTAATAGGAAAACTAATTCTTATAGTAACTAGTAATAGTATTAATAAATTAGAAGAACTACTACTGTTTTAGAATAATAGTAACCTTTCTAAATCTAATTTAGACTAATTAATTTAAAAAGAAGTAAAAAGGTTAAAGAAGAAGTAGAAATTAGAAAGATTAGTAGTATTATATAGAAGAGATAATCTAGAAGAAGAGAATACTAGAAAGTCTTATATTCTTATACTTAAGCTTAAGAAATAAAGTGGGGACTTTTTAATTAAATAGTTAATTCTTATTAAATATTAGGGGGGTAATTAGTTAAACTTTAATGATTCCTTATTTAAATTATAAGGATAGCTTTCTATAGTAAAAGACAACTTTACTATAAATAAAGATAAAATCTGATATATAAGCTTATACTTAGAAAGTATTATATCCTATTAGTAGATTAAGTAGGTTATTATTATATATAATAATAAATCAAGTAGGTTATTTAAGGAGTAATAAAGGGGTAGTTAAAACTTAGTATAGATAGCAATAATACTTTAGTTATTATAATAGTAGTTAAATTAGATATAATTCGTTAGAAAGTTGTCTAATCCTACTAATAGTTTATTAATATATGTAAGAGTTTTAAAATAAAATATTTTAATATTTAACTAGAGAGATTTTAAGTTATTAATATTATTGACTACTTACTATTTGAGTTGGAATATATAATAACAATTAGGGGCTTACGAATTATATAGTAAGAACTAAATTATATAGCTAAATAAGCAGAGATAGTTAAGTAATCTTTAGATAGGTTTATTTTAGTAGAATCTATTTTTAAGACTCTAAAGTAGAAGATTTATAGACTATCAGTTATATAAATAGTTATCCTAACTTAAGAAATAAATAGGGAGAATTAGTTAAAAAAGCTTTTTCTTATAGTTATTTCTTTACTTCAAATTAAGTAAGAAGGAATCCTATAGTTTTAAATAGCTACTTATTAAGAGCTACTTAAATATTATAATTATAAGAAGATAAGTTATATATTATACTAATATAATAAAGATACTTATTATATATATAAGGAGTTTAAATATACTAGATGACTTTATTATACTATAGCAATAGGAGTTAATAGTATTTATATCTTATAAGATCTATAGATTTATTAGTATTTTAAAACTAAGATATTAATCTATATAGGGAGAAATTAGAAGAAGGGAAGAATACTTATTAATCTAAAGATTAATAAAGATATCTTAAGCTAGAAGATATTATATAATACTAAGCTTATAGAAATTAGTTTAAAACTAAAGATATTAGGTTTCTAGAGAAGAATAATATTTAAATATAAAATATAAATTATAGTTATAAAGATTATAGATAATTTTAGTATAATATAGATAAAATTGTATATATTTTAAATAAGTAATGTTAATAAATATAATATATCCTAAGGATTCTTTACGGAAGAAAAGTGAAGTTTAATTAAGAGTAGAAGATTCTAGGTTAGATCTATCTTTTAGTTATTACTAATTTGAGATTAATATATAAAACTAAAGTAATTAATAAAGTTAAAAAGTAATTTAAATACATATTAGAAATTCTAGTTATATTAGTATTAGTAGAAAGGGAGTAGTAGGTTATTTAATAATAATTTATAGGAGATCTGAATAAAAGAAGTTTAATTCTAGTTCATTACTATCAGAATATTAAGAGTAGACTTATATTTTTAATATAAAGAGAATTAATATTCCTATAGAAGAAGGTGTTTAGATATATATAATAGAATTAGAAGAAGATAATGAATTCTTATAAAGTTCTATCTACTTTTTTATAAGAAAGGAGTTAGAAGAATTATATTAATATTTTATATTAAGTTTTAAAAATGGATAAATTAGGGTATTTAGGAGTCTTATAGAGGTATTAATCCTATTTATTTTAAAAAAGAAAGGTAAGGTAAAACTATATATAGACTATAGAAGTCTAAATAATATTACTATTAAGAATTATATATTATTACTACTTATTAATAAGATTGTAGACTGTTTAAGAAGAGTTTTATAATTTACTAAACTAGATTTAAAAGATATATACTATTAGGTTTATATGTAGCTAAATAATAAGTATAAAATAGCATTTTAGACTTAATATAAGTGTTTTAAGTATTATATAATACTCTTTAGTTTAGTTAATATCTTTATAATCTTTTAAGTATATATTGATAATATTTTAGTACGTTTTAAAGATAATATATATATCATATACTTAAATAATATCTTAATATTTATTTAGACTAAGGAGAACTATATAGAAATAGTAAGAGAAGTATTAAGCTAGTTATTAACTATAGGGCTTTATATTAATTTAGAAAAATATAAGTTTTATATATATATAATTAAGTTTTTAAGCTTTATTATTTCTCCTAAAAGTATTACTATAAAAGAAGAGAGAATATTAGTAATTAAAAAGTAGTTACTATTTACTAATATTAGAGAGATATAGATCTTCTTAAGGTTTATAAGGTTTTATAGGAAATTTATTTAGAATTATTCTAAAATATATATTAGACTTATTAATTAATTAATTAAATAAATAAAAAGGGAAGATATAATAATTCTTAAAGTAATTAAAGGTTTTAAGGATCTATAGGATAAGTTTATCTAAGTATTTGATTTATCATATTTTAGTTTAGTTTTTCTAATATATATAGAGATAGATATTTCCAATTTTACTATAGGAGTACTTGTTATTTACTTAGAAGAAAGATAGTAGTAACTAATAGCTTATTCTTTAAAAAGATAAAACAGAATAGAGTTAAAATATAGTATACTAAAAGTTAAACTACTAGTTATTTATAAAGTAATACTTATATAGAAGTATTATTCTTTATACTTATAGTATAAAATCACTTCTACTACTAATTACTTAAGCTATTAGTATTTAGTAGTAAAACTTTAGTTTAATAGGTATTAGATAAGATTTCTTTAAGGTATATTATTATTTAATTATATTATTAACTACTAATTAGAGAAATAGAACTTAGTAGATAGTTTATTAAGATAATTAGATTATTAACTTATAAAAATAAACATAAAAGAAGCTAAACATATCTTTTTAAAGACTTCTTGAATTAATTAATAAATAGAATAATAGTAATATTTTTTAAAATGAAAAGCTAATAATAAATCTAGAAGATATTATTCTAGAAAGATTAGAAAGAATATTAGAAGAAGAAATCTAATAGATATAGAAGAAAACTACTATTAGAAAAAGAAAATAATTATACTAAAAAGATAATAACTAGTCTATCAATAAAAAAAAGAGTGCAATTCTAAAGTAAATTAGTTATTTTAAATAAAGATTAACTTTAGGTCGACTTATTAATAACTTCTTATAATAAACTTTTAAAAGGATATTTAGATATTATTAGGATACTTCAGAAGTTAGAATAGATATATTAATAGAAGTTTATAAGAAAAAGTATTATAGAATATATATTATAATATATAATATATTAGTAGTTAAAGTTTTAATACTACTTCTTATATAGTAAATTAATATTTCTATTAATCCCTATTAGTTGATAATAAGGTATTAATATAGATTTTATTATTAAATCATTTAAGTAAATTAGACTTTTAGGGAAGTATTATAATAATATATTAGTAGTAATTATTGAATTTATAAAATATATATTCTACTTATTAATAAGGGAGTTCCTAATAGTAGATAAACTAGTAGCTTTCTTAGTAAGTAATATCCTTTTTAAGTATAGAGTTTTTAAAGTTATTATATCTAGTAGAGATTTACTATTTACTAGTAGATTTTAGGTTTTTATTACTTACCTATTAGTTATTGAGAAGAAATTAAATTTAGTATACTATTTATAGACTAATGGGTAAATAGAATAGTAAAATGAGAATATAGAATACTTCTTAAAAATAGTAATTAATCTTAATTAAAATAATTAGGTAAAATAATTATTTATAGTTAAATTTACTTATAATATCTTAGTTTATAATATTGTGAGGATTATATTAGTAGATATTTTAATAAGTTACTTATTAAAAGGACTTTACATTAGCTTTCTAGGGAATTTTAAATCTAAAGTAGTTCTTGTGATAGAAGAAAAAGTAACATACTTCTAGTTATATTAATAATAACTAAAATTCTTATTAGAAGAAGTAAATAAAATATATATTAAGTAATATAATAAGAAAAAAGAATAATTAGATTTTAAAGTTAGTAGTTATATATTATTATCTACTAAAAGTATTTAATAAATATAACTAATTAAAAGGTTATTCAATAGATACTTAGGACTATTTAGTATAGTATAAGTAGTTAATAAGAGTTCAGTATTTAAATTTGATTTAGATAAGAAATATAAGATTTATAATATTCTGTCCTTATTATAATTAGAAAAATATAGAAGTAATCCTTTAGTATTCTAAATATTCCTTATTAAAGATTTAAGAGATAATATATATAAAGTTAATTATATAGTAGATTATAAAAGATTATAAAGACATTATTAGTATTTAATCAAGTAGAAAGAATATAAAGTAGAGGAAGATTTATAGAAATCTTAGTAGAATATATTATTAGAATTAAAATTGGAATATAAAAAAGTCTTCTAAAGATTACTAATAAGTTATAAGGGGAGTAGTATATTGGGATTATTAATAAAATAAGGTTTGGAAGTTTATATTCATCTAAAAGCTAAAGAAAAAGTATAATAAAACTAGAAAATAATAATTATTTCCTAAAAAGAAGAAATATATAGGATATAAAGGGGGAAATAGGAAGGTATTAAATTAGTTAGTATTATTATTATTACTTTTTTTATTATTATCATTTCTATTTTTATTACTTTCTTTATTATTATTATTATTATTATTAGGCTATTTAGAAGCCTTAGGGGTTAGGGAATATGAATTAAGAATATTAATATATTAAAAGAATAATATTAGTAAATAAGGAGTTATTAAGGAGGTATTAGAAGGATAGAAAGATATTTATAATATAAGAATAAGTTAAAGAATACTTTAGAAAGATAATCTAGAAGTTTATAAAAGTAGTAACTTAGATTTTAATAATATAAGTTTATATTTCTTAAGTCTACTAGAAAGTAGTAATAGTTTTTATACTTGTCTTTAAAAAGTAGTTATACTATAAGGTAGTAGTAATTATAGTTTTAGTAATTATAAGCTAGTACTTATAAATTAGTTATTGAGCTTTTTTGTTTTTAACTTTATACTTAATATTAGACTTATTAATATAAGAAGTTTGAATTTAGAGGGTTTTATAAGTAGTAATTTAGGTTTTCTTACGATCTTCTTATATTAATAACTAATACAGAAATATTAGGGGATAATAATATAAATATCTTACTTTAATATTATAAGTAGTAGAAAAAGAGTTAATTTTAAAAATAGAATTATTAAAAAGATAGTATAAAATAAAAGCTATAAGAGTAGTAATATAAATAGCCTAAAGAGATATTAGAATATATTTTATAATTATAAGAATAACTTATAAAAAGAAAGATAGATATATTAAGATATACTCCTTATTATATATAGTAGTATATTAGGAGTACTTATTATTTGTATCTGAAATAGTTAGTAGAAATAGAGAAAAAAAGTAGTAAGGATATATTAGTAGTTTTATAGTAGAAAAAGGGTTATAGAATATAGCTAATTAGTTTTTAAGTAGCTATAAGGTAGAAGTAGTAGTAGTAGAAGATAGGATATATAAAATGGTTACTACTATTATTATTATTAATCAGAAAGATATAAGAAGTATATAATAACTTTATAGCTTCTTTTTTTAAAGTAGTAGCCTTTCTTTTAATAGGAATAGGAATAAGGGGAAGAAGTAGTAGGAAAATAGGAATACGAATAATAAGGGTAATAGGAGTAGTAGGGGTAGATATTATAGTTACTATTATTATTATTTTTAACAACCTCGAAATAAACTTATTAATAAAGGAGAAAACGAAAGTAACCTATATATAAAATCGAAAGATTTAAATAATAAAAAAAGCTTTTTTTTAGTTAAAAGTAGTTAAAAGCTTCTTTAGGGTAGAAGATATTAAAATTAATAGTAAAAAGGTTATTTATAAATTACTAAGGGGGGATGATAGGAGTAGTAAAGAGAATAATATTAATTTGTAGAATTAGAAAAATTATAAAGTATATGCTACTTTAGTTTAATTAGTAAAAATAGTATTTTATAGAATAATTAGGATTAAGAGATTTATAAGTTATTACTAGGGGAAGTTTAATATAATTTCTATAAAGGTTAAGATATTATAATTATAATAAATATAAAAGTTTTATAGTTAGAAGTAAGGAAGAAGCTTTTTTAATATTTCTATAGTTATAAAAACTAGTTATTATATATAGAGGTTTTAAATTAATTAGAATATAGCTATAACTAGAATATATTTTAAAAAACTAATATTAACTAAGATTTAGTATCAGGAGGCTGAGATATAAAACTTAGAATAAATACCTAAGTTTTAACTAAAAAGGGGTATTAGATAGAGAGTAAAGTATGATTATTCTATACTAATATCTTAATAGTTAAGTCTTAAGGATAGGACTTTTAAGAAGGAGGATAATATTAAATTACTATAGAAAAAGAGGGTATTAAGGGGCTACTAGAGGATTTATATATTAATCTTAACTATTAGAATAATAGATATTCTAGTAATATAAAGTTTAAATATAAGTATAGAATTATAGTTAAATAAGAGGAAGGTTAAGTTTGAATAGTTATATAGTATAGCTTATACCTATTGAGAGATCTTATTACTTAGTATAAACTTAGCCTGAAAATTATATATTATAAGAATTATAAGTCTATATAAATTGACATTAATATAATTTAAATATTAAAGATTTTATTTCTATCTATTATTATTTTTATCAGTATTATTAATAAACTTTCTTTTGATCTAAACTTTAGAAATATAAAATGTATCTATTTTATATATTTTAAAGATAGATTTAAAATATTATCTTTCAAACTATTCAATATCGTTATATTAATATAATCTAAATAGTTATATAAAAGCTATATATTCTATAATATAGTAGTAGAAAGAATATTATCTTTTTATAAAATAAGAATATTAGATTCAGATATATTATCTTTCTTAAATCTTATAATTAAAATAGAAATCTTTTTTATATTATATAGTATAGAGCCTTTCTACAATATTATTATAATTCCTTTAGTATTAAGTTTACTTTAAGATAATAAATGAACTCTTAATTCTAAAATATGATATAGTTTTTATAATATAAAAGTTTGACTTTTTAGAGATACTTTTAAATTCCTTATTATTCGAACTATAAAGTATATAATACTTCCCTACTCAATCCATTCTAGAACTCACTTTATATTAAATACATTAGATTTACTTTTAAATATATAAATAATAATAGCAATATCTAGATAAAAATAAATATATTTATAATTTTCTCTTTTAATTAAAATCTCAGAATCTCTAGTAACTTATTAAATTATTAAAAACCTAGCATTTTATTATTATTATTACTATTTCTCTTTATAAGGAGCTTTTAGATGATTCTTATATTTCAAAAGATATCATCTTCTTTAGAAAACTTATTAAGATCTCCATTTTTAGAAATAGAATCTTCATATTTAGGATCTTTTGTTTTCTATCTATTCATAACTTATCTTCTACTTCATTACTTTCTTTAATTCTAGCTAAGGTAATCTTAATAAATTCTGAATCTATCTTTATAGAGTTTTTCTTATTTCTATTGCGACCTTTAGCTAGAATGTTCTTCTACTAACTTAGAAGTCTTTCTAGATAGAAATAGATATAGTTTTCTTTAGTATAATTATTATTCTTATAATTTTTATAAAAGGTTCCCTTTTATGTTTTTAGGGTTTTTAATGATTCTAAAATTCCTTTTTTTGGAAGTATCTTTAATATCATTAATTGAATTATTATTTCTTCTTTTAGATCTATTTACTAAATTAGAAAATAAAGAGTTTAAAATATAGATTTCTTTATTAGACCTAAAGCTTCTAATCATAGGAATAATAAAACCTTTATAATTAGAATTAAGGCTATTAAGAAATATTATAATTACTTATTTAGGTAATTCTAATTTATTATAATATAGGTTATTAGTTAATTCTTTAAGTCTATTTAGAAATTCCTCTATATTATCAAAATGAAATAAAGTAATATTAAAAGACTTTTTCTAAGTTCAGAATTTATTAATAAATTTTGAAGGCTTATAGAATTCTTTTAAATACTTAAATATTTGAAATATATCTGTATTAATCTTAATAATTTTAAAAAGCTACCTTTATAATATAGTTATATATAATTCAAAGCTTTTTAATTTTTATCTTTATTTTTAGAAGTATTAGGTTTAGTAATATCTGTAAAAGTATCTTTATTAATAAGTAAACCTTTAATATAAATAGATAAAACCTTATAATTACTACTTCATGTTAATTTAGAAATAGTAATCTTTCTAGAGTTACCAATTTTATTGAAATAAAATCAATTACTAAAGTATTTATTTATAAAAAGTCTTTTCGAAAAAGATATTAATATCTCACAGTATATAGTTTATAAAAGTATTATATTTTTCCGAAAGATAAAGATTAAAGATTAAAATCTTTCTTTTCTATTTAAAGCAAAAATATAACTTAAAGAACAAATCTTAAAATTAGAGATTTAAATCTTAGTATTTTCCTTTTCATTTTTAAATAAATTTGATTTTTCTTTTTTTATAAAATTAATTGAATATTAAGGTACCATTTAAGATAGAAGGAGTTGATTTTCTATACATATTTATCTTTTTACTATTAGAATAATTTGAGATTAAAGAAGAAAGAAATTTAAAAGTAATTTGAAAAAGTAATTATTTAAGAATAAATCTTAAATATCTAAAGAATTAAAAGAAGCTGAAATAGGCGGAAAAATCAGACTTTTAAGTATTAAAGTGTTAGATTTATTCTAATATATATAGAGAACTTCTACTTCTATTTATTCTAGTAGAAGAAATAGGAAGTTATACAATATCTCTATATGAATAAATCGTATAAAAATAGCACTATAAATATATACTCATTTTACCTTTTTACCGCTAGTAGTTCTTAAGTAAATGAAGTAAAAGTATAGAGGTTTATTCTTTTATAGGATATTAGAAATAGATCAAGCTATATATGCTATAAGTATAGCGTATTATATATTATGGCTATAGTAGCTAATATGCTATAGCTATATTATAGTATATATTATGTTCTAGCTTATATACTATAATTATAATGCGTTATATACTATAGTTATAGTAACTTATACACTATACTAAAGTATATATACTATAGTTATAATGCTTTATATATTATAGCTATAATAGCCTATATATTATAACTACACTAGAATTCTAGTAATATAGCTAGAAATCTAGTAGTATAACTATAATTCTAAAATAAACCCTCTATAAAGAAGTCTTAATATCTCTATAAATAATAGTTAGAAATAATTAATTATACTATTAGTCAAATTACTATTTCTCCTTCTATTTAACTATTATTATGAAGAGTATTTTAAACAAATCTCTATATTAAGAAAACTACTTTTATTATATTATATTTCTCTTAAATCTACAGTTATCTATAGTAATAACTTAACTATTAATTTACCTATCTATCTATCTATTTTAATAGGTTAAAAGCCTAGTTCTTCTCAACCTGAAGATTCTATACTTTATTCTTTAAGAAATTACCTTTTTTATTTGTTTATAAAAATCGAATATTATAACAAAATCTATAAGAATCTCTACCTTTTTCCTACTTTTATAAAAGTTAAATACCTTACTAGAATTACTTTATTTCTATACAAAATCAACTTTATTTAACAAATTATTTTAATACCTAAACGTCTGATTTTCTATCTATTTTAGCTCTTTTTAATTCTCTAGATATTTAAGATTTATTCTTATTTAATTAATGTTTCGAATTACTTTTAAGTTTATTTCCTCTTTAGTTTTAAATTGTCTTAATAGTAACAAAATTAATATATATAGAAAATCAACTCCTTTTATCTCAAATTATACCTTGATTTTTAGTTGATTTTATAAAGAAGGAAAGTTTAAATTTATTTAAACAAAAAGGAAAAGTACTAAGATGTAAATCTCTGATTTTTAGATTTATTCTTTAAGTTATATCTTTATTTTAAATAGAAAGAAAGGATTTTAATCTTTAATTTCTATTTTTCTTAGAAAACATAGTACTTCTCTATATTATATACTATAAGACTTTTTTTAGAAAGAACCTTTATAATATATATATTTTAGTAATTTATTTTACTTTAATAAAAACAAGTAACTCTAGAAAGATTACTATTTCGAAATTAGTAGGAAGTAGTAATTATAAGGTTTAGTTTATTTATATTAAAGCTTTACTTATTAGTAAAGATATTTCTATAAATATTACTTAACTTATTATTTCTAAAAGTAAGGATAAAAATAAAAAAACTCTAAATTATATATAATTATACTATAAGGATAGCTTGTTTTAAGTAATTAAAGATAATATAGATATTTCGTAAATATTTAAATATTTATAAGAATTTTATAAGCTTTCGGGATTTACTAATAAATTCTTAATTTATAAAGAATTCTTTAATACCATTTTAAGTAATTTTAGTAGTATAGAAGAATTTCTAAATTAGATTAAAGAATTAATTAATAACTTATTTTAGAATAAATTAGAACTATTTAAATAGGTAGTTATAGCTTATATTTTAAATAGTTTGAATTCTAATTATAAGAGTTTTATTATGTTTATAATTTAGAATCTTAAGTCTAATAGAAATACTTATATTTTAGACTTCTTATTTTCTAATTCATTAGATAAATCTAGAAGAAAAAATAATAATTTAGTTAATTATACTACAGATACTTAGGAAAAGAAGAAGCTCAGAATTACTAAAAAACTATATAAAAATAGAAACAAATCTATTATAAAAATTATAAGACAAATAATTATATTAAAAGAAACTAAATCTATTTTTATCTAGAAAAAGTTCTAAACTAGTGGAAGAATATCACTATAAAAATAAAAATAAAAATAAGAAGAAATTTAAAAAGAAGAATTTAAAATCTATTAATATTACTTTAGTTAGAATTAAAGAAAATAAAGAAGTAGAAGATAAGTTATTAAAAGATGAAAAAAGTCCTAATTCTAAAAAATTTATTTCTAAAGATATAGATTTTAATATATTTTCTAAAGATAATAAAGTTTTTAAAGATATGAGATTAATCTAAAAACCCTTTATAAAAAGAAATAAGAATAATAATAAAACTCTAGGTTTTTTAATAAATTAATAGATTACTAGAAATTCTAGGAATTTAAATAAAAGAGAAAATTGTAAAACTATTTATTGTTATTTAGATATAGTTATTGCTATTAATATAATTAGAAATAAATCTATTTTATTAAATATCAAACTAGTTTTAAAATAGATTAAATAGGGAAGTACTATATATCTTATAATAAGAATATTAAGAGATTTAAAAATATCTCTTAAAACTTAGATTTTTATATTAAGAGAAGTCTATTATATTTTATAATTAAGAGTTACTTTATTATCTTAAAATAAACTTAATACTATAAGAATTATATTAATTCTCTAGAAGAAACCTATATTATATAATATAGAAAAGAATTCTACTTTAATAGTAAGATTTAAGAAGATTAATGTATATAAATTTAATATTCTTATTTTATAAAAGGATATTATTCTTTCTATTATTATATTATAGAATATTCAGCTTTTATATAACTAT